>JACBWW010000029.1:4591230-4634938 GCA_020086605.1 Lanius collurio | reverse complement strand
TGGAATAGTTTTCCTACTTTGCAGAAGATAATTAGAATCTTTGCCCTATCAATATATTTTTTTTTTCTTACTGAAGCCTCTTTACCGATGAGATTGCAGAGGATATGACTGATAAACAGAAAAGAGGCATTTAACTGAACCTCAAGACAACACATTCCCAGCACTGAGCTGCATTAAAGAACAGGTAACAAAAAGCCATTCTCATTCTTCAGGAGCTCTGCAAAGGAAGAAAACAAGGGAACTAACACAGAGGAAACTGCATACATTTTTTAAAAGTGAAAAAACCACAAACCTCAAGGAATATTGACTCAGTAAATTAAGACAATTTTTGAAGTTCTATATACAGTCATGATCTTTTTCATTGTTTTGTTTTCACAAAACAAGCATTGCTGGTTTTCATTTTAAAAAATGTTAATTTTCCGAGCAAACACACAAAAAGCAGGTGAAGACTCACCTATCAAGATCTGTATTATAATCCAGTGAAACAGCACAAAATGGGACATTCTGGCTGACGGCGACACTGGGGCAGCGAGTGGAAGGAGAGAAAACCAGATCTTATCCTTCCCAGAGGTGCTGAGTGAGTGCCACTGAAGTCTCATTTCTCCATTTCCAGATTTTACATACTGCAAGTGTTTCTTTCCTGCACTTCCGGATGGGAACTGGCCGGAGAGGGGATCTCCTGCCGTGTTCAGTGCTGGGGCAGCCCCAGCTGGAGCACTGTGTGCAGTTCTGGGCCACACAATTTAAGAAGGACATTCAGGCACTTGAATGTGCCCCAGACGAGGCCAAGGGAGCAGAAGGCAGGGCTGGAATGAACGGGGGGCTGTGGCCTCCAGACTGGAGAGAAAGAGGCTGAGGGGAGCTCACAGCTCTCTGCAGCTTCCTGAGGAGGGGACATGGACAGGGAAGTGCTGATCTCTTCTCCCTGGTATCCACTAATGGCACACATGGGGATGATTCCAAGCTCACCAGGGGAGGTTCACACTGGGCATTGGGAAGTATTTAGCCAGAGGGCAGTAAGCCCTGGAACAGGCTGTCCAATCCCCCTTTCCTCTTCCAAGACACTCAGCATGGTACTGTCACCAGAAATTTCAATAATCTATTTGCTTTGCCATTCCCATTCCCTGGAATTCTTAAGGCCCAGTTCTGTTCTGGGCTGCTGACTGGAGAGAACACATTCTGTGCTTTTACAACCCTAAATATTTGGTATAATCTCCCCTCACACTTTGTCTTCACTTATATTTGCTTAATCCTCCATTTCCCCTGCTTCTGCCTGCTGCTTAAGACCCCTCTCTTTCCCTAGCTTCATATTTTCTGTTTGCAAATACAGCCGTGGAGGAAGTAGTTGCAAATGTTTTGTTGCCAAAACCACATCCTTCCCAAAGAAATGCAACATCATCTTCAAGAAATATATTTCACTCCTTCTGACTGTTTTATTTCTTTCTGACCAATTGACAAATAAGTTCTCTGGAAGTTCTTCTCTGGAACAGCTGAGTAATAAAGCAAAAGTAATTCAGGGCAGTAAGGTCAGGAATGAAGAATTGCAGATAGACAAAATTCTGTGCAAATAAATGTAGCACAGTGCAAACTGGAGTGCAATTCCAAGTTCAAATGATAAAATGATGGGCTTTTAACCAGGCATTACACTTTTAGTAATGAGATTTTGGGCTTATCATGATAGTCAAGCTCATGAAAATATCACCCTTCTGCTTGCTGGCATTGAAAAAAGCAAATAAAATTTTAGCAGCAAAGGCAATCAGTAAAAAACCTAATTTGCTATATTCTACCAGATACAGTCCATACAACGCCATTTACACACAGCCCCAGCTGCTCTGTGAACAGAACTAATGAAACCTGAGGCATCCAATATCCTGGAGACTTTTTCTCTGCAATGATCGAAATTTCTCCCATTACTCACCACCCAGCAGTGGCTGTGAGCTGATGCTCAGCTGATGACAGCACAGGGAGCAGCTCAGTCTCACCTGGGACACAAATTTGGGTCTTTATTCAGCTACAAATTTCCATGAAGTTTGTTCCAGACAGAACTGGGCAGTGTGGCACAGGCAAGCAGGAAAGGCACAGGATGAACACAGCATCCTATCACCTTTGTTTCTATGGCAAGGCTGGGCCAACAGCAGCAGAGTGCATTGAAAAAGGCCATCCAAAATCCAAATGTACTGGGAAGAGCCACAAACACGGGTTGCTTTCTGCTTCTGTACTGCTATCTAGTGGCTTCTTGCAGGCAGGAAAGGCAGAGTTCTCTCAAACAGGAGAGTTTTCAGCTCATCAGCTCAGCGTGCTACCACACAATCTCCTGAGGGGTGAATGGGTTCCAAGAGCCACCTGCTTGTCTCTAAGGCTTATTTTGAAATGCCTGGTCCAAGATCCACTGACATCCCTGGGAAAAAGCCCAGGGAGCTCTGCCTTTGTGGGTCTGTATCCCACTGCATGTCCAAGGCAAAGTTCTTGCTCCAAACAACCTTTGCAAAGTCTGTTTACCAAGGAATTGCAGAGCAGAAAGATTTGGGTTGATTCAAGATTTTGGTTATCAGATATTCTAGAACTTTATTTTACATGAAAAACTTCCTGATGTAAGAATTAGTCTGAATCAGTCTGCAATATTAATTTAAAAAATCCTTATGGACAAGCATCTTTTATGATTTGGAGTCTTAAGGGTGGACCACAAACTCCATAACAGCATAAGCAGTTGAAATCAGATTATTTTGGAAACCCCACATATCTAATTCTGACCCCAGCCGAGACTGATCACATAGAATTGCAGAAAGCAGAAATTGCTGAAGATGTTTTTTGAGACCCAGTTCAGAGACCAGATCAGACTTCCTCCAGCTCCTGTCAGGGCAGGAACTTGCAGCAGCAACAGGCTCAGCCAGGCAGTGTCTGAATGCAATGTCTGCAGCAGGGGCAGAGATTTGGGGTTAGTAATTGTTGCTAATAGTCAAGTACCAAAGTACAGTCTGACACCTGCAGGTCCTTTCTGGTCTCAGCACCTTCTTGCACAAAGCTACACGTGATGTGAAGATAGAAAATGGCAGAGCTGGTTTTGTCCATCACTCTTCCTGGCCCTGGGACCAGCAATCCCCCAATATCTGTGCTCCCACTCTCCATTCATCTCCATGTTTGCAGCCTTTTCAGCCTGCTACCACAGAGAGCTGCAGGAGAACACAGGAGTGAAAACACAAAACACCTCAGGGTCACCTGTCCAAGTTTGCTTCCCATTTCCTCCTTCCTCAGCAGGATGAGCCTCTCCCTCCTTTGTGAGTCTGTACAAGAGCACTCACCTGCAAGACCCCTCCTGAGCCAGACCCAGTGGGACTCCTGAGGAAACCACTGCCCTCCCCAGCCAACCCAAGCCCTCCCATCTCCACCAGCTGGGACAAGGCGGGGTAACCTCTCCTCTGACCCCCCCTCTCCTTAAAGCACAAGCAGACCATGGCCTCAAGTGCCTGAGCTGTTAACATAAATACCTACTATTGTGCCTCTGTGCCTCATTGTATTGTTGGAATAATTTTTGAGTTTAAAATTAACTCAGTGTTAGAAACTGTGGGGTGCATCTGAGAGTTTTCCCTCTGGCAGCAGTGTCTGTTTTGGGTAATTCCACACTGCTCCTTGGGATGAGCTTTGGGGCCAAATTAGGGTAAGTTTTGGTGTCTGTCCTGCCTGTGCTACTTTTCTGCTCTTTTAGGAAGTTCCCAACCTCTGTTTAAAACGTGTTCTTAAAAACAACTGGGGACAATTATTCTTCCACTTAAAGAGGATTTGGGTGTGTTGTGTCTCTTGCTCAGCAATTCATACTGACAGGCCTGACTCCATTTATTTATTTAAAGTAAACCAAAATTTTATTTTGCAGGGAATAAAAGCTGAGGTACATCACTAACTGAGGAACAATGGAGGAAAGGCATTTGGCCCCAGATACCTTCCATTTATGAGGTAAAATCCATCACATTCAACATTTTTAGGAGTTAAGAGCTGTTTGATATCTAGAGACAGGTGAAGGCAGAGCCAACTTCCAGCCAATATTTTGTGCAATGTCCATGATTGCTCTGCAAGCTAAGGAAAAAATTGAATTAACTTTACAAAGTGTGTGTTGGGGGTGGGGGGGAGGGGAGTTGTTCGGTTTTTTCAGAGTCCTGGAAGTGAGACCTTTCACCCCAAGGGCTTCTCAGGGTAAAGATGCACCCGAGGAGAAAGCCACAGAAAAATAGTGACATACTTTGCCAAAACCCCCACACTTAGTCATAATTCTCTGCACAGAAGCTGTGAGTTGAAGTCTGTTGAAGTACTGATGCTGTAGGCTTCAAGAATATCCCCTTGAGGGTGAGCAGGCACAGCTCCTCCAGATTTGATTCCAGGTGGACAGGAATCAGAATAGGTATTACTGAGCTGTTACCAGGACAGGCCATACCTGACTTCAATGAAAATACAACTAAATGTGTATTAAATTACTAATGCTACTAAGATTGGCCATGTGACATCTTTGTCACACTGCTCTGAGACTGCTTCTGCCCTCTGATGGAAGGGGCAGACAGAATCCACAGTGAACACAATTGTGCCCTTCTGGCACATCCTCTTTTCTTTCCAAAAAAGGAAGCAAGGGTTTGAAACAGATAATAAATATAATTGTAACTTTCCTTAGGAAATGGAAAGTTCCACAGATGCCAGTTTTGATTTCTGTTTCTGGAACAGGCTGATAAAGATTTTAATTAAAAGTGTAGCTTTTATTTGTTTTATTATTAGGATGTGAATAATGCTTCAGTAGTGCAGTCAGGTTCAGCTGCTGAGCAGAGGGAGCAGCCAACATTTTGCAAACTATTTAATGTCCCAGCAAGGACAAAGGCAGCCATGCATCCAGTCCTTAGTGCATGATATAAACATTTTCCTCTGCATGATTCTCATCTTCCAGGGCACTATGGCTCCCCATGCCTTGTGGCCTCCAAAATGCAACAAAGCTGCACAAAAGAGCAAAAACCATGGTATTAAACCAAAACCAGACAATAAAACCACAGAGGAACAGATCAACCAGCTCACTAGAAAATGCAAAATATGCATAAACACATGATCATGACTGATAATGAATCATCTCTCCACTTATGAGAAAATTCACACCTGAGGTTAGCAAAGTCCCCAATGCTATGAACTGGCAGTGACATTCTTGCCTATTAAGTAACGAAAAGTAGCAGCTTTCTACTGAATTTATCTTATTAATTTCTTTTTATAATGTTTTCTATTAACTTGAGGTTAAAAAAGAAAGCCAAAGTATGTGGTGGAATGGTCAGCACACTGACATTTTTCTTCTGCAACCTCCCTTGTCCTATTAGCAAAAGCAAGAACAGAAAACTTACCCTGCAGAGCCCCCCATCTTCTTCGTGTTGTAAAAATATTCTAAGGACCATCCAGAATGAAAATAAAGAAAGAATGGAAAAGAATAATTAAAACAAATTATTTTGTTTAAACAATTAGAAGCAAGTAAAGAAGTAGGTTCAAAGACAAATTCAAGTGTAAGAAACTAAATAAGGAAACTTTAGATGTTCTCAGGATGGGAAATTCCCACTGTGAGCAGCCACAGCAGTGGCCTCCAGGGACCACTGGAGTGGGAGATGTGGCATCAGCCACAGCTGTGACTGGACAAACCTGAGCAATCCTTGAGTAACTGCCTATGGGAAGTACTCACGTTTAGTGAGGAACAGAGCCAAAATCAGGATGAGCAGAAGTGCTGCACAGGAGCCAATCCCAATGTACAGCCCACGCTCTGGATGCTGCTGACTGGGAAGTGATACAGACATGTTCTGTCAAACACAAGCCAAGGAGCATTAGTGGAACTGACAGCAAGAAGCCCATGCAGTACCCAAAGGCCTTTTGTGTGTTTTGCAACTCTGCAGGAAAAGTACACCTGAGACCAAAAGCCTAACTCGAGAAACAGGCCCAGTTTCAAACAGAATCTCAGCAACAACTGTGTGAACCATGCTGTTAAACTCAGTCTTTGAGATTTTCAGAAGAGATGAAGTTATGACAAATCTCATTTATTCGGGTTTAATAATATTTGGTGAATTTTTTTAGTAAGATATCTCATGCTGTCACACCCTCCCACCTGTGCTGCAGCACTCAGCAGGACACACAGAGCTGCCTGTTTGACCCTCACTGCATGGGGAGTGCAGAGCACCCCTGTGCTCTCAGGTGGCCCAAGTTCCACTCGTCCCCACAGCCTGCCATACCTGCAGGTTTGCAGTCACATCCAAGCAGTCTGAGGTGCCTGAGCAGGGATCAGAGGCCTGAAAGGAAATACACATATTGCTAAAGCCCTTCCTCCTCTAGAAGGAAGTACTTTATGCATGCTAAGCAGGGTTTTTTCCCTCCTCTCTAATAATGAGCACATAAGCACTCTTTATAACCACTAAACATGCAGACTACAAACCAAGAATCTGTTGCAATCAGACAAATCCAGTGGAAGTGACCTGGAGGGATGACCCAGTAACCTCTCAAGTCCATTCACTCTAGGTGTGCTACAGCAAGGTTGATGCTTACAGTCTGGGGAGCTTCTGAAGCAGAAACCGAAGGCCAGGTCCTTGTGACAGTAAAGGAGGGTTCACTGGTGCTGCCAGGAGCTGAGCAAAGGCAAGACAAACACATCACTTGCACAGAGAACTCTTCTGCCTTGACAGAGAAGAATTTGTATGGCTGCCTTGGGACCCTGAACTTCTGTGGCTGTCAGCAGTCTGGGCTCTGCATATCATAGAGGTTGGTGCCTTCAGAGGGCAGCACAGAACTTTTAATATTGAAGTTTCTCCCACCCTTTTCAGAGCTTTGAACTCCTTCCAAGAAATACTTGGCTCTTGCTGTTACCACTGGGAAGGAGTTACCAGTTGGTTCTGGAGCCAAGAAGCATTGGCCACAGAATCATTAAACAGATTGGGTTAAAAGGGATCTTAAAGCCCATCCCATTCCAACCCCCTGCCATGGGCAGGGACACCTTCTGCTAGACCAGGTTTCTCAATGCCCCATCCAGCCTGGCCTTGAAGCAAAAAATGATGCATAAAGCCACCTTAGATTATCAGGTTAACTGCTGAAGGTTAGCTCAGGGCCTGGAAGCAGCACGTGATGCAGAGTCACAGAAAATATACCTTTAGAGTCCCAGGCAGCTATACAGTAAACACACTGAACAAAATGTGATATATTTGCATAAGAACCTGCAGCACATTATGAGGTAGTTTTCCTGTGCACAGCTATTTGCAATACTTAAGAGTTTACAAACTGCTGTCTTCTCTATCATCAGTCTCAGTTTCTCCACATGTCAGATGATAAAAAAAAAACTCCTGAAAACAAAATCTCCTGTGCCAACCCCAGCTGGTTGTTTTTGTGTTTTAAATCGTTACCCTTATCCCAGAAGTTTTATTTTGAGGAGGATAGGATCATCAGCTTCCATTGGAGATTCTGGAGTATGTCCACATCAGAGGCACAAGGGCACCTGCCTTTTCCAATCTCCTGCAGTGTGAACATGCACACACTAACTTGGATTCTGAAAACTTCAAACACTGTTCCACCATCAGCTAAGGAAGAGGTCACAGGGATAAGAAAACCCCTGAGTTCTAAGATTGGAATCAATGTTATCTTCAACTAGAATAGAAACTGTCTGAGAAAGTTTTCACTTCTTCTTCTAAAAAGGAAATGCAGCTGTTGTAACACTAATTTGGAGTTGCTTAGCTGGAAACCTCCAAGATACAGGGAAAAATACAAATGGCATCCCTGATTCTTTTTCTTTTAATCCAGAGAATAAGCCATTGCTACACCACAAGGTTTTTCTTGTGTAGTGGAAATTAAAGTTGTCTTTTTCCAACTGAAAAAGATGCAGCTGAGTGGGTACATGATAGGAGTTTATCCTTTAGTGAGGTGAATGTAGAAAACAAGTGAGGAACAGCTGAGCACTGTCTCATTCCACTGCAATGAGGGACCTCACGTTATTAAATGTGCACAGAGGCCATGGGCAGCCTCTGAGACACACACCAGGGTGGAAGAATACTTTGGCACTGTATCACAAAATTAATGCCATCGTTTTCATCTGCTGCTGGCTGCTACTAATGCATTAATTAGATGCTCTTTTGAGCTAGTCCAGTAAAACAATTCTGATTAAATAGTGAGTACACCAAACTCCAAAGGAGTTGTGTTTTACCGTTCATGGGATGAATTTCTAGAAGATGAGGTGAAATTTTATACCACAAAAAACCCCAACAAACTGAAACAACAGTCAAATGAAAGCAAACCTTGCAGCACCACTAAAACATCTACTTAAGCATCATGCCTGGAAGCAGCTTCCTCCCACATATTCATGTTCCTTCTGTTGTACTCTGCATAATATCAAGCAGAATTTAAATCCAAGTTCTGATCTCTGATAATGTTTAATAATTTTTAGCCAAGACATTCCTATCACCTATCATCATTTTGTTTCCTTCCTAAGATTCCCCATTTGCAATGTGGCTTGCATATATTATTGAGGTTAACACTTGGATAAAAGTTACCTGAGGTCTGTTCAGAGGTGTAAGTGTGAGGACTTGCAGTAGAGATCCTCGCTGATGTTAAAAAATAAAAGAAAATCAACACATAATTAACCTTATTGGGAATTTATGTAGTGAGAAAGACAGTGCTTCCATAATAAAAGTTTGCTAGCAAAGCACAAGTACATTTTTCAGCCACTCATTCTATATAACATCACGAGCAAGGAAAAAACTAAAAATCAAAGGAAGAATTTATAAAAAACTTCTCTGTACCAATTTTGTCTCCTTGGGCTTTAATCTAGAATCAAGCAGGGAAAACCAAACACAGCTGTCTATGAAAAAGGTGCAGCACTAAATCTTTGGATGAATACTTTATTCTGCCCTTTCTTCTAAATTCCTCAGTGTCTCTAGGAATGCTCCATGAAAACATCATGTCCTTTTTTTAATTGCAGTGACTGCAATGGGATAACAACATTGCCAAAGACAGCTTAACTGAGGCAGCACTAACAGCAGATGTGCAAGGTCCTCAAGATCAGTCTTATGGATGACTGCAGAAATCATTTGCACCACAAGCTTTGAAGGCCAGACCCAAGAGCAGATCCACCACAATGGTACTCACACAAGGGCACTCCTCTGCACTCACCTTTTGTTATCACAACCTTGTGATTAATCAGTTGATCGTTGAACCACCCCGGGACCTCCACACGGCAGCAATAAATCCCCGAATCTGCTTCCCTGGCACCCACGATGGTCAGGGACACGTCCCCACTGTGCAGGTCCCCTTTCAGCTGGTACCTGCTGCTGTGCTGCTCTGTCACCCTCCAGCCATCAGTCCAGATAATGGGCCGGGAACATTTGGAATTGGGGCACCTGTCCCGACCCCAGCACATGGATGTGATGCCGTTTCTGTCCCGGACACTGTAGTGGCAGGGCACAGTGACGTCCTGACCAACCTCTCCCATCACGACTAATTCCGATACTGTGGGGTCTGTGGACAAAAAGACAAACGGGATTGTTCAGCACAGGACACACAGGTGGAAGCTTCTTGTGCCCCTTGCATGTCCTGAAGCCTCCCCTCTCTCAAAGAACACCAGGCATTGCTCTGTTGGATTTTGCACAAATAGATGTGTCCCAGCAGGAGGGATGCAGTGAGGGACAATGATCAGTTCAGGGACAGGCTCAGAGAAAGAACATTTTCTGCAGGCAGGCAATGAAGTAAAGAACTCTGTGGCTTCTCTTGAGCCAGGTGCAGTCTGTTGGCTCTTCACTTTTTCATTCATGCACATTTAACCCAAGCCACACACATGGGAATGGTAAGACACGGACTTTCCTCAAAACCACTGTGGGAAACTCTTCCCCCCTTTCAATGAAACAAACTGCAGGTTTCATCAGCATGATCACTGATAAATGAATTTCCTTTTCTCCTGCCTAAAGGGAGGTTTTGTCCATTCTTATCAGAAGAAATTTTTCAGGGCTTTTCTGAGAAAAGTTGTAAATATTCTCTTTTTTCTTCCACTACCTTATTCTCTCTTCTGATTCTTACGCAGTTTCTAACTTGTTTGCTTCCCCATAAATTTGTCACATTTCCAGAAGGCTGTGTCACATTGTGCAGGTCAAGAGAGTGAGCCCTAACTCCCAGTAGCCCATTCATCACAGTGAAAAAGCTGTTTTGCCCAGTCTATTTCAGATATTTTCCTAATCTATTATACTTAAAAATAAACCTGCATGCAGAGATTTTGCCATAATAACACACTAGAAACAAGTTGCTGAAACCAGTCTTTCTTTTTTAATATAAAAAGGAAGTTAAAAACGAAACTCATCATAAAGGGCTTTATAAAGAACTACAAAAAATATCTGTAATATCCCTCTTCTTTCCACTGACTTTATCTTAGCACCAAGTTTTTAATGTCTGTCTGTCTTTATTAGTACCACTTTGCAACCTATTGTTTTCATGGCTGTTGCTCTTAATCTATGTCCTCAGAATAAAAAAAAAAGGAAAGGAAAAATTATCAGTTTGTCCCAATAAAATTTCATATTGGTTTAAAAACACCAGAAACCACAGCTGATCTTTTCACTGTCTACCTAAGCATTCATCTTCACCAAGCCTGCCAAAGTGAAATGTCCTTCTTTTACATCTTCTCTAAAACAATTGAAAGTTCTCTGCTCAAATCATTATCTAAAAAAGCCCACTACTAAAACGAGCAGCCAGTCCAAGAAGGAGCAGTTTTAAAACCATCATAACCTCAGCATGCTTCTGTTTTCCAAAGGAGATAATGCCACTAGAACTCTACTGAGCCACTGCGATGAAGTTCTATTTTAACATAGAGAACTACAGCTTCTGTGATGTGGCCACTCTTCCTGCTGCAAATTATAATTTCACTTTGCTACCCTCAGAATCCCTGATGCATGTTACCTCCACCCATCTCCATCCAGTTGTTGATGCCCCTTTGGTTACCTGTAAACAGCACCAGAAGAACCCAGTTCAGGCAGAGGCAAGACAACATTGTGGCTGAAGATGACAAACAACGCTCCCGTTCGCCCTTCTCATTCAAGAAAAATTATCTTCTTGGTGAACTTCCGTGTGTCCTTCGCACATCACCTGCAGACACAGCTGTGGGTGCCTCTCAGTCCAGTCTGGGGCTTGCCTGAGCTCGGGCTGTGTCCTGCAGCACAGCCAAGTGCTGCTGGGGCAGGGTACGAGTGCACCGAGCTCCTGCTGGTGGGGCTTTGACTGAGAGGTGACAGCGCTTCACAGCGCCACACAAATCTGCTTCTCGTTTTTTCCAGATCTGTTTGGTGACAGCAAGTGAAACTTGACAGCAGAGCTGACACAGTTATCAGCAATCCACTGCCCCAAACTGCTGCCCACACCTGCCTTTGCCACAGCAGGTAGCATCTGGATAACATAATTACATAATACGTGGCAGACTGGCAAGTGGAAAGGGCTTGGCTAAAAAACAGATTTCTACAATGACCTACTCAAGCTTTTAATCATAAGTTTCTGGTTCTAATACTTAGAAGCAACTCAGGGCATCTTCTAGCAAGTTTTCTTTGGCAGAGAAAACTTGGTAGTATTAGAAAACTGTTATACAGCTGAGCCTAATGGAGTGGCTGTCTTTTCTCATCTGACTTTTAAAATTCCATATGCACCTGGGCCTTTGCAATACAAAGTAAAACACCCAGAATACAGAGGAGACTTGAAAAAGTAGTGTGGAAATCATGTCATCCCAAACTCAAGGCTCACTCTAACAAAATGCTGCAATACAGCTTTTGAGAAATGCTGTTCCCTGGCCCTTCTCCATGTGCCTGGATCACCACACTTTCCTCAAGGATATCTGGTCTTTTTATATTGTTTGGACTAGAACTGCACCTGTGATCAAAGGCCAAGAAATGTTATTTGCTGAAGCAGATAATCTACCTCACAGTGTTTTATAAAGATGGAATTAAGTACTAAGGAGTTATTTATAAGTAGAAGATGCTAGAATTGGAACCTTGCCTTGCATGGCTACCTTATAGGAGAACAGAGGCACCGTATCAACAGGTTTTCTGAAGTGAAAATTAGGAAAACCCAGGGATTAATGTAGCTGAGAGACAACCAGCAACACACCTGTAGGAAAGAAGGGATAGAAAGAGGGATGAAGGGTGATTTTTGCATGCAGCAGCTGGAAGCAGAACTCCTTAAGCAAAGGCTCCTGTGGTTTCTGAGGAAACAGGAAACTGCAGAGAGCTGCTAGAGGAACAATTCTGGCAATTACCAGCAGGATCCTGAAACTGCTCTGCAAGAACAGGAAAGGCAGGGCAGCTGGCTCTGCCAGGATCCCAGGAAAGCCACTGTGGTCACACAGTAGAAGAATGGGAGAGTTACACCCACCTGCTTTAGATTTCACCTCAAACACAGACCACAGGAAATGCCTTGATGTAATTTGAGTTTCTGCATGCCTGTTTTCCAAGTTCCTGTGTGTTGTTTGTACAAGAAACAACATCATTCTGTAGGATTTTGACTCAGAGCATACAGAATTATAGAATGGCATACCCAAAAGAAGCAGGAAGTGACAAAAGAAAGTACAACAGCAAAACCCAACTTTAATCTGTGCATGCCATCTCACATGATACATTTAACAAAAATTATACTTTCTCATTTCTACCAAAAAAACACAGGTCACAAAACATTAAACATTTTCATCTGCCTAGTCACTTACAACCTCCAACAGGTGCACAACAAAAGCTTTGGCTGCTTGAACAACAGCCAAACAAAATAGACCATGTAGCCTCAGAACCCCTTCTGTCTCTCACTGCAGTACATAAACAAAACAAGGCGTTTTCTTCATGTCATTTCATCAATAATGCTGCACATGGCTGCATCTTTGTCCAAAACCTGATCTCTCTTGCCACCAGAACGCTCCCTCTGCTTTTCGCTCTGTCCAATGCAGTTGCTGCCATCATCAGTATCCATGGGTTCCACTTGCACTCTCAGTCCCCCCTCTGCATGAGGCAGATCATCAGGCAGGGAAGCCAGGCAGTTCTGGATCATCTCCACGACTCGCTCCAGGTGCTTCTGGAATCGCTCAGCGGTCTCCAGGCGCTGGCGTTTCTGCACCTCCATCATGACCCTCAGCGTCTCCCTGGCTTGGTGAGGACGATACTCATTTATAAGGTGATGCACATGGACAAAAAGCAGTTTCAAGTCTTCCAGTTTCTCCTCTCGCTTTATACTCCCTGGACTCCTTATCAAGATATCCAAGAGGTCCAAAAAGTTGACCAGAATAGACATGTTAAGTTTCCTTAACTCCTTCTTGTGATCAAACTGCATAGGATGCAGCCGTTCAATACCCTGGCTCTCCAGGGGCCGAATGATCAGATCATCACACTGGAACTGATTCCCAAACATCATGTAGCTGTCCTTCACAGGTGGAGGTGGCTTTGGAGCCAGGCCTTTACGGATATTTTCATCAGTATATTCTTTTATATACTGCATTGGAGGTGGAGGAAGGGCACTCACTTGCTGAGGCTCACCCATTTTTGCCAGATGAAATGCCTAGGGAATGACCCAAGAAACTAACGTTTACAATTTGTATCACAAGGTTATAATATAAACAAAGACAAAATATGAGAGGTGGCTGTGAGAAAATGGGCCAGAAGAGACAAATCCGTGTGCAGAATACAGGAAACTCCTGGCAAATCTTTGTTACCTTTTCATTAAGGCTTACTTGCAGCAGAATTAACTGCACCAGAAGCACACAGAACCATTAATTTCCTAAATATGAAAGACCAGTCTGTAAACTCGGCAGCCAAAGGGAGAGGGGAGACCCTCTTTCTTAGCTGGGGCCTAGAGGGCAAACCCCACAGAATCACAGAAGATCCCGAGCTGGAAGGGACACACAAGAATCAACTCCTAGTCCTGCTTAGGGCACCCCAACAATCCCCCTCTGTGCCTGAGAGCGCTGCCCAAAGGCGCCTTGAACCCTTTCAGGCTTGGGGCTATGACCAAAGAGACCCTGGGGAACCTGTTTAGTGCCCGACCACCCTCTGGGGGAAGAACCTTTTCCTAATATCCACCTAACCACAACCCGCCCCCGGCACAGCTCCAGCCGGTCCCTCGGCTCCTGTCACTGCGCACAAAGGGCAGGGATGGCCGCTGCCCTTCGGAGGGAAGCTGCAGCCCGCGGTGAGGTCCCCCTCAGTCTGCTCTTCTTCAGGCTGACCAGACCAAGTGACCTCAGCCGCTCGTCCTGCGGCCCCTGTCCTCACCCACAACCCACAAGAGGAACCGGGCGGGGCCCACACCCCCCGCCGCCGCCCTACGCCAGGCCGGGCTCTGCGGAGGCCCAAACCCCGCAGCAGGACTCGCCAGGCCACTACTGAAGAGACAAGAACCGAAACCACGACCCGGCGGAGGACACCAACCCTCTCAAAGGCTCCCCTGGCGCTCCCACCCTCACCTGCCCGCTCCGCCCGCCGCGCTCCCTCAGCGCCGCCGCCGCCGCTTCCGCCCGCCTGCCCCCTCCCCTCGCTCCCCATTGGCTCGCGGCCTCGGAGTGCCGCTCTCTGATTGGTTCGTGCGCACAGCAATCAGGCGCTCCTCCACTCAGCTCGCTCGGGGGCGGGGCCAGGTGTGGGGTTCCCGCCATGGTGGGGCCGTGCTGTCCCCGTGCTGTCCCCGTGCTGTCCCCGTGCTGTCCCTGTGCTGTCCCCGGGTTGTCCCCGGGTTGTCCCCGTGGCGTCCCCGTGGCGTCCCCGTGGCGTCCCCGTGGCCCTTGGGACTTCTCGGGCTTCTGTGGCCCCTCAGGGTGCGGGGCTCCCTCGGCCGGATCTGCCGCGGCGGGAGGGACCCGCTTGGCGTCCCTCGGGGGGGCCGCTGGGACAGGGCGGCCCCGCTGCTGGGAGACACAGAATCACAGAAATCACAGAATCACAGAAATCACAGAATCACTTAGGTTGGGAAAGACTTCTGAGGTCCCTCTGGGAAGTGGTTGCAGCCTTCCTGCAGCCGAATACACTAAATGTGACCATAGTGTGACAAACGGTTGGGTTCCATTGCTTTTCTTTCCGTTTTCTTCTAGGAGGAGTTGAAGTTAGCATCGTGGATTTAAGTTTTTCACTGGATCAGGCGGAGCTGGGCTTGCTGGCATCGCTTCTGCAGCATTTCTTCCCTGGAATGGCCAACAGGGAAGGATTTATGGAGACTTGGCCGTTTCTGTGCCGTTCTGTCTCCCTCAGCAGATGGCAGCAATGGCCTTGGTGTGACAGGGACCCATCGCCACACACGCGGTGCCATTTACAGATTCACTCTTCCAGATCGATCATTGCCCCAAAAAAGTTCCAGCTGGATGATAACTGCTTTGCATCCTGTTAGTTATTTCTAAAAAGATGCTAAGAACATCCAGAATAGTTAGATTTACTTGACCAGTGTTGTAGATAGGTAAAAATTCATAAGAAATTAAAACACTATAAATGTAATAAGTTATTAATGTGAGATCTAAAAATATAAACTATATCTTGTAAATTGTATATATGTTTAAACTTAGTGGTGTTCAGAGTACACCTTGGCAAGTCTCATGACATCTTGCTCAAGGAAGGTACTAATTACCATAAGAAGTGCAGGCAAGCTCAAGAGATGACCTCAGACCCATGATCAACCTCCTATGATTTCACCTTACCCAACAAGAATCTTTTTCCATCTGAAAGAAGCAAGAGATAGGATCTGCTGCTCCCTGGACATTGTTGATGAATGGACCTATTACTCAAGATACCTCATTGTCATCATACAAGGATTTCCCAGAAAGATCATCATATGCTAGGATGAGTTACTGGAAACCATCAACCAGAACACAAAGAGAATCCTTGGACACATCAACATCTAAATGTACCACTGAGCACTGGACCTGAGTATCATCAAGAATGAAAAGGACAATGGATTTCATAGCCAAGAGCAAGAAAAACAGTATAAAAACTGGACTCAAACATCTCAAAGGTGTGCACTTACCTCTCTGAACTGCTGGTGGTCAGAGCTGTGTATGTGTCACCCAGAGTCAAGAACCTAGGCTTGGCCCTGCTTTCTTATATAGTGGCTGATTTTGATTGTCAATTTGATTTAAATAAATTTTATTTGTTTTTATATTAATAATTTGGCTTGCACAAATTATTAATCCGATGAAATTGACATTTCATTTATAACACCAGAAACCCGGAAACGATGCACAGCTCACATGTTACTGAATATCTGAATATTTATATATTCCAAACTAAGCTACACTTACAATTTACAACGACTTGAATATTTATATATTCCAAACTAAGCTACACTTACAATTTACAACGACTTGAATATGTATATATTCCAAACTAAGCCACACTTTACAATTTACAGTGAGTACAAGCCTGCCTGCAAAATAGGCTGATCTGTTTTCATTTGTAAGCAATTTACTGAATTCAGGCAAGGATGCAGCTCCACGCTGCAACTAGGACGTTTCTGCTTCAGAAAAGGAGGTCTCATTCCTTCACCTCTATTCCTTCTTCCTCATCCCTCTCTCCTTTCTTCCCTCACTGCTCCTCCAGTCCCTGCGCTGGCCGTGCCGCCCTTTCTTGTCACTGCTTGTACCATCACTGTCGGGCACTGGATTGCAAAGCAAACTGATGCAGCCCCAAACGCCACAGAAAACCTTACTGCAGTTTTTCTGGGTTAAGTTTTCCGCTTTTCTAGTGAGTTAAGTCAGCACACTGTGCTGTGTACCCTGTGAGCATCAGGGCAAGCTTTTGAGAGAGGAGAGTGCATAGGCAGAAGGAAAGGAGCAGGCTATGGAGATGGGGAGGGGAATGGTTCTCCTCGTTTCCGTGGCAGAAAGCTCTTATCTTGTCTCAAATCATCTTGTTACATCGTACTCGGAAAGACAGGCAAGGAATAAAAACCCATCGCCTCCAGAGGTGGGTGAGATAACCCGTGTAGTAGGAGGTACCAACAAACCTTTGGTTTTATTGGACTTTCCAGACTTTGATTTCACATTCTTTTTACAGGAGCTGAGCTTGATTCTCCAGTGCCCTGCACTCAGCGAGCTGTGCAGCAAGGATGTAAAATGCTGTGACTTCAAACAGGAGCAGGCAGTGAGAGCCAAGCACTTGGTTTTTTACTTGATCTCTGTGATTTTCTTGACTCATTTTCTGTATGATGGTGGCCAAGACAGAGGGGATATAGTGTCAGCTAGTGAAATAAGAAAAGCATGTTTCAGTCTTGGTGGCATGGCTGGTTCTCAGAAGACCCATGGATGACTCTTTCCAGCCTACGGGGAGCTGTTGACACTTCTCCTTACAGTGGTTCTAAAAGAGAAATTAAGAATGATGGTGAGTGTCAAGTGTAGCACTCTACAGTTTGCTTTACACTCCATTCCAGCTCTTTTCTGAAATAAGGACCCTATCCAGTACAAACCTACCCCTGAAAATACAGTACAATTCCTACATCATCTCCAACTTGTAGGAATGAGCTTGGACACCCCTTCAGCAGATGGTGAAGCAGTACCATGATATTCCCTGCCTCAAAGACTCAATATCTTAATTTACAGCTTTGGTTAAGTTTATTATCATTTTCTTCATACATAATTTTATGCAAATTGGCATGTTTCAGTAGCAGGCACTCCAGTTCTGTTAATTCAGCAGCAGTGTGTACAGTGTGTGCCATTGCAGTATGCTGTTATTTTAGCAGAACTGGAATCCAAACATTGTACAAGCACAGTAAATATAAACCCCATTTTCAAGCATGCTCTTAGAACAGCGCTGCTCTCTTCTGTGCTACAACAGATTTCTTTCATTTTTTTTGCTGCTATTGCACTCTAAACAATAAATAATTAAATAAATGTGTGTGCTTTTCTCACGTTGACTGAAAAACAACTCCAAAGTCAAACTCAGTTCCAGTCTCTTGCTGGGTATAGGTTAGGATTATACCTTACAGCCTGGTTATGCAATGAGCTCTCAGGAATTTCCTTTTTTGGTTACAAGCTTTGTTGCAGGATATACCAGGGAGGAGGGCGAGAGAAAAGGAGCCTGTTGGGGATGAAGGAGACTTAACCAAGCTTTATGTCTCCATCTGCTGTGGTTAATTCCCATCTCCCTGTCTCCTGCTGTGGCTTTGGGAGTTAATGACTTTGCAGTGCAGTGCTGTGCAGCCTTTCCTTCCTGGCTCCTCGGACTACAATATCAGCTGCAGCCTATTGGCACACCTGCTGATGTAGGAAGGGAGTTCACTGTTCCCATCGTGTGAAAACTGGGGCACACCAACGTGCAGTGCACATGACAGCTGAACTGTTTCTTGTTCTACAGCCTGTTACAAGATTCAAACAGATTCGAAGATCAAAATAGAGCTTTCATGGTTATTTAGCAATAAAACAGGTATCTCACTATTATTAGTAAAGTGATAGGGCTCAAAATCCAGGCATGTTTTGATAGAATCACACAGCATTCTTGCCTACATTCATAGTTGTTTCTGGAAGCAGCCCCCTGACCTGATTTTTAAGCCAGACATCAATGCTGGGTGTGTTCTTGCTCACATGCCTGTGGTAGGGGCTTATTCGAACAGGTAAATGAACATGTCTCCAAAAAAAATGCATCTGCATGGCAGGAAGAAGTAATTCCTGTCCAGCCATCAGTGACCTGGGTATGGGATCTGCAGCATGTTTTGCCAGCAGTGCAAGTCCCACCTTTGTCTTCAGAAGGAGACAGAAACAGGAACCACGATAGCCAGGCACTAATAAAAGAAGCTGGAACAAATTCCCAGTTTGGGTATGACCCCTATGAAATGAGGTTTTCCTTTCTGCATTTTTGCCTAAGAGAGAACAGCTGAGGAAAGGCTTAATTGTCCCTTCATCACAGAAGAGCCTGTCCTAACCCTGTGCAAGTTTTCCAGCATAAAACATGTTCTCTATGTTACTGCCAACCCTGGGAGTTATTCACTTCAGGCATTCAAATGATGGATAATTCACTATATCCTCCCAGCAGTTGCTCAGAACAAGGCATCTACTTTCCCAGGGCTCCAAGCAGTTCACAGGAGAATCTTGCTCAGCTTCCACAAGAGCAGCTCCCTGGGTCACTGGGAGCAGTGTGAGCAGATTCAAAGGTGCAGTTGTAAGACCTCGAGGAGAGCTGGATGCATCTGGCTCAAAAAGACCAGGCTAATTCTTCCCTTTCTCTGCAGCTTTCTGTCTTGTGCTTTGGGTCTACTGGAGCCATGTTTATTGGTGGGATAATGAACTGCCAAGGACAGCTGAGTAACCTAAATAAGAGTTTCTTACACTCTAAGCTAAGTAGCAAAATGGGTTGAATTATGGAAGCTTAGAAGTTGAGTAAAAGCTGGTGTAAAAGAAGAGCTGGCACCCAGGCAGTAAACCTGACCCAAATATTGCACAAGATAGAAGGATATAGGTCAATTTACGAGAGTGAAGAGAGAGTTTCAGCCTTGCGGACTGGTTTTTTTACAGCAACAAAAACTATCTATATTTAACTTTATAAAATTCTCTGCCACCTTCAGGACATAAACCTCAGTATCAGAGCAGGATGTGCGGGTGGGGAGATTTTCAGATATTCACAGTCTTCAGTAATCTAAGTGAGAACTGCATAATCTGGGTAAAACCCCTATGAAAAAAATTCAATCCATAAAATAACATTTTTTAAAAACAGAAATAGAGCAGTGTGCAGGAGGTAGCAAGGAAAAAACAAGGGTGATTGAAAGAAAAAAAGGAGTCCATTGAGGCCACAGTTGATAAGAACTTTATCTGCAACCTCAACTTGCCCAGCACAGAAGAGTATTTAGAGCACATAGCAGCTCAAACTTCAATCTGAATCATTTAAAGTGTTTCAGATTTTCCTGCATATGGAGAGAAAAATGTCAAAGGATACATGGTAGCAAGGTTAATAAAAGCACTGAAGCAGAGAAGATGTAGATACCTAAAAAATTCATCACCCCTCATCTTGAAGTTTAGTCTTACTGTGGTTTTAAGATATTCAGGACAGTTTTTTAATCTTTTCTACTAAGGATACAGAATTTCTGTACTGTGCAATATAAAGTGCTCCCAAAATTCTTGAAAGGAGCATTCAGTGTGGAACTGTACAATCCTACAAGGTCAGGTTCCAGAAATTAGGTACTTGTGTTAACAGGATATTCCAGCCCTCCTGAGGAGCCTTTTCAGGGGGGCTTTGTAGTTTGTGTGCAGAGCTCTGCAGATATCCCATACATTCCAGCTCTGCAGCCAACTTAGTCCTAGGCAAGGGGTGTATTTTTTCCTATGTATATCTATATATCTATGTATCTATATGTCTGTATGTCTATATATCTATATATCTATATGTCTATATGTCTATATGCCTATATATCTATATATATCTAGTTATATATCCTACTCTGCTGTAGAAGGGTCCTGAAGCACTTCAGTGCCTGAGGCTTTCTTTAAAAGGCGTTAAAAAGGGTTTAAAAACCCTTATTCACCCAGATGGATAATGACAAATTATTTATGTCTTGGAAGGAACAAAGAATGTTATTTAAAAATTGGTCAGGAAGTAATGATCTTTGAAGTTCAAATACACTTAAACAGGTTGCTCTCTCCTAAATGTACAATTAAATATAAATACAATTCTTAAACCATATGTTTTTTGTTTATATGTGTCAACCTGGCTATACATTCTTTAGATTTAGCATTCCCTTCTGGTTTTGGCTTGCTACACTCAAGTATTTGTGTGTTTGCTACACATAGGGTTTGGAATTAAAGTGAAAAAAAAAAAATGAAGGGGTACATCTGGGGCAAGAGTAGATACAAAAATATGGCAGCCCCTGCTTTCCTCCCCAGTTCAGCAGAGTTATCAGCTGATAAAGGTATTGCAAAACAGCACTCAGCTCTCACTGAAACCAACACCCGTGTTTATTTCAAATCTATGTTGATGTGAAATCTGTGTTTGTATCATATCCCATGTTTAACCAAATCTGGCTGTGTTGACTTGTTTCCTGCCTCAGGGTCATTCATATTTTTTCCCTGTTTACTCTCTTAGCTGGCCCACCTTCCCTTTAAACCATGGGAAACTCAGAGTGGCTGATCTCTCCTGCTAAGTCCTCCTAGTTCTAACACTCCAGGCCAAAATCTATGATTATTTCCTTGCAATTATTTTCTTATTTTCTTGTGTATCTTCCTGCATGTGTTATATCAAATCTATATTCTCCTTGTTTCTTTCTTTTACCTTTTACCTGCTCCCTCACAGCCCCTTCCTGTCAGCCATGGTGTCACATCATGCCATGTTTGTACCAAATGAAGTGCAGTTGCCAAGCCCCTTATCTGTGTATTTGATCAAATTGCTCCCTTCTCTGTGTCCCTCTGAGAACTCATCTCTTATCTCATGAACAAATGAAGCTGCCAGTCACTATGTTCAAAGAATTTCTTAGCTCTCCCCCCACTACTCCCCAGCTTGGTTAATCTCCTCTCCTCCCACATCCTCCATCTCCAGCAGCATCACTCCCCTCACATGTCTCCGTGTTGGCTTCTCAGCTCTCTGCTGGCCTCTGCTCCTTGCTTCTTCTGCACAGCTGCACCACCACACCCTTCTATTTCTATTTATATTCAATTTTCTGATAAGGGGAGGTGTACATCCCTGCCAGCAAACTGCAAATTGCTTTGGCCCAAGCTACAGAGATTTTTCACAAAGTCCTTAAAACACTCCAGTTAGTGTGAAGAAGAGACTGGAAGTCATAGTACTGAATAAGTGTTACTAGCTAAAAGTGCAATGCCATTAAAAACTGTCATTATAAACTCATCTGTACTGACACAAATCAAGTGAAATATTTGTTGATCAAGATCCAAACCTTTTTGGGTCTAATTCATCATTACAAGCACAGTGAAATCCATAAGTTTATCAGGGCATTCTGCAGCCCATTTTTTAATTTATCACCAAAAAATTATCTCTGAGCATAATTTAAACCAGCAAGTTCTCAAGCATAAGGAAATTCATGAGCACACAAAGCTGGTCCTATATTTTGGAGGTGCAGGGTCTGGAATTTATCCAAATAGCTGCTGCTCACACAAGGCTCAATTCTAGAAAACTCACATCAAACTCTGCATATTTTGTACACATCTGCTGCATGAGGCAGACTGGCTTGTAGAAGAATTGGAAAATTTGGCCTGTGCATTGATCCTAGTCTACAAATAGGTATGAAATCCCCCTTGACAGCAGTGATGCTTTTTTAGGAGATCACACACTTGTGTCATCTCACCTCAAAGGTTTTCTGGTACTCAGTCACTCTGCCGAGAAACCAAGTACAGGTTTACTAGACTTCATCATGACAAATGTTTCAATATCTGCTGCATCTTGTCTTCAGCAAGACAACTATTTTATTTTTATTTTTATTTTTATTTTTATTTCTATTTCTATTTTTATTTTTCATCAGCCGTGCTAGCAGCTTCAGTTTGTCCTTATTTCTGTCCTATGGTTCTGCATTGCCTTCAACAAATTCTCTACAAATCTTTATATTAAGTGCTAAATTTAAGTTGTATTTTTATGGCAAATGCAGGTTCTAAATCAGCATTGAACAAAATTGGTAAGGAACATTGAATGATCTCTTGAACCTACTGCCTAAAAAATATAAAGCAAAGAAGGGATATGACACTTTTTGTTGGGGGAGGAATAAACAGTGCATTCTATGGCTCCCAACTCAGTCTGTGAACTGCCCTAAAACAAATCCAAATCTTCACTTTTTTGCAATTCTGATATTTGTTCTGGGGTTGTTTTTTTTTTTTTCCCTCATGAACTGTATTTAAAATAAATCTAGTATCTTTTGAGCTTGCAAACAGTCTAAAAATACATCATCAGTAGGGAGCTGCCTCCTTAAACCCTAATGCTACATTAAACTCAGCACCAATAAATGATTTTTCATCACTGGAATGATTTTCAGAAATATCAAACTAATGAAAATACTTTTTTTATCTTGCTGTTTACCCATGTTCCACCAGACTCCATCTCTCCAAGCCCCAATACTATCAGCAATACAACCATACATCAAGATTACAAAAAATACACAAAATATTAAAAATTAAAGAGCAGAGAAAAATTAATTACATTTGTTTTAAAGCAGAACAGTGCTGTTGTACTGACTGCATTAGATACATAACAATTTTTTTTTATAATTCTATATTTAGCCTGGTGCTGACTGCCCTGAATGGTGCTCTGAAAGCCTGAGGAAACCAGATGTGCTTGGCTGGGTGCTTGTGCCCATTTCACTGCTGATGACACTGGTCTTGATGGCATCCACAGAGGGCAAGTTGTGCCTGTGCCTCCTGCAGCCCCCAGCCACAGCCTCACCAGATGCACCTGAAGCAGTCAGTAATCCCTAAGTAACCATTGATAATTAATTAATTATCGGTTATTGTAACCGCCAGTTTAAATATCTACTAGCTGCAAATATTTATCATTCCTGATACAAGTGTGTTGTGGATACCATTTCTTTGCTTACATGGTGGGAATTTTCATGTTTTCACACCATCATTAAGGCTGGAAAAGACCTCCAGGACCATCGAGTCCAACCTTTGCCCAAACACCACCTTGTCAACTAAATCATTACATGGGGACCCCCCTCAAATCCACTGTAGGAAATCCCTGTGTTAAATACTCTGAGTGGAAAGGCATCATTCCTTCACAAAAGAAATATGGATGCATGACCTACTTCTAGGAGTACAGTAGGGACACTCATCCTGCACATCCATGTTGGGCACGTGCATTTATAATTCTATTTACCAGATGAGCAAGAAGGAGAGAGATGCTTAATCATGCCATGCCCCTTTAATTAATTAATCCTTAATCATTGATTCACATCTACTGCAGGTCCCTCAAGTGTTATTTTTTTTCCACAACATTTACCTTAGTGTATATTTCAACATGTGCTGTTCGTTTTCTGACTTCAGAGAGGATGTGGTTATGGTCTGACAGAAAGGAAGCTTTGCTAGATGGGAAGATAAATCTCAAAGCACCTACGCTGCCTCTTGAACCCTTTTTTTTTTTTAATTAACTGTCTTCTTTCTCGTGTTTCTTTCTTTGACGGGGTGCACAGCATAGACTTCCCATGTCCTGGGAGACAAACATTCTTGGCTCAGCCATGAATAACTGTGTGCTCCTGGAGGAACTGCTGATCAAGAAATCCCAGCAGAAGAGAAGAACTTCACCCTCCAACTTTAAAGTGCGCTTCTTTGTCCTGACCAAATCCAAGCTGGCTTACTACGAGCATCGCCACGGGGTACGTCAGTCATCTTCTCTCTCAGAGTGATGGGAGCAAGGATGGAATTTCTTAAAGGGAGGGAAGGATGCTAATGGATGGAGAGATCATCTGTGTTAAATTGTGTGAACTTTTCTGGTCCTTTCAGCAGCACCATGCACTGTAGGTCAAGTGGGTCATTTAGAGCTTCTGATCAGTGGGCATTTGGTGTAACAGAGAAATAAGGTTACTTTGCCAATTTACAGAAGGATCTAGTTTTGTTGTAGGAATTTGGCACGGGCTGTTATAACCAGCGTGTGTAAAAGCTGTGATCCTGTGCATGGCACTTCACAGCGGGTCACCTGGAAAGGCTTATTTTGAAGGTCACAAGTGTACCCTGATTCTATCTGTGGAAAAGTAATCCACAGATCTTCACTCTCATTCTTTTCTTCAGGGCATCAGGCTGATGGCTGGTATGAGATCCATCTTCCATTTTAAAATAAGTTCAGCTGCCACGTGTAACGTGTAGTCTTTGGAGCTAGCTGCAGATGGGCTGTGATGATGAGATCCAGGCTCAGGGCAGGCTTTGTTTCCCCAAGTTTGCATTTTGCTGATTTGCTAAGTATGAAGAAAATTAGAAGTCAATCTGTGCACCCCGTTGTGTTTATTGCTCTAGTGGAGTGAGAATTATTTCCTTCTATTTATCTGGATGTTTGCTGAGCCTCTTTACAGTCGTAAATAATCTTGCTTGTTTTCCAGCAGTCACTGAATGTGCTGTTAATCCATTATGTTTAGGCACTGTTCCTGTAGGCAGAGCAGAAGTGGGACTGTGCTGCCTTGGATCCTGCCCTGGCAACTTCAGACCACCTAATCTTGCTCAGTTGCAGAAAATTAGGTAGAAACAGAACCCAACAAGAAAAGTATGATGTGTGATCATATTTTATCACAACCTATTTGGGGTTATAAACCAGCTTTAAAGGTTAAGTCATTTTTAGCTGCATGTTAGATATCTCAAATATGCCCAATGAAATGTTTTTCTTGCTTTTATTTTATAGTCCATGTTTTTCTTGCCTCCATTTTAAACAGGGCACTATTCATGGCTGCATACTGTGACTGTATGTGGTTTGAGATTCTCTTTGTCTGTTCTCCAAACTATTTTTCAAATGCCATTGTATGAAGATTTAAAATTCCATTATAACTATTCCACTTCATTATTCAGGGTTACATTTTGAAAAGCATCTAAATGATTCTGCTGTAGATGCTTAGGGTAATCTTCACAACTAGATTTTTTTGGTGCTTTCTGAGTCTTGGTGGACTTGAGATTAATTCAACATACACTGTGCCTAGATACTTCTGCAGTAGGTATCTTGTCAGCATTTTTAGTGACTGAAATAGTTTGGAAATTTTAACTCAGGGACTTTCAGCGGGGCATAGACTTCACACACTGTGAAGTGAATTTTGGAAATTTTCCCCCCTAGACTTCCAAAAGGTCACTTAGGTGAGTTGAGGGTTTTGTGTATTATCCATTTTATCTTATATATGATGTATTTTAAACATACACATATTATATATGTGTGGGCATGTGCAGGTAAACACACGTGTAACTTCAGAACCTTGTGCACATTTGAGGGGAGGTGGATATATTTGTCATCACAGGGCTGATTCTCCATGAAATGCTGATTTTTTTTCTCATGCAAACTGTCAAAACCAGGTTGTTACAGGAAAAGAATTTCACTTAAAGTAGAGAGAAAAGAATTTGTCCTGTGAAATACTCCCAGAATCAATCATTAACCTCTTCAGTAATCAAAATTAGAGCATCCTGGTGAGACCTCTGTATGGTCAGGTCATTGCTGGTCTGGAGAGGAAAGCACAGGGCAGCCCATGCAAGAACCATCTTGTTTTGTGCTCAGAATGGAGGGAACCCACAGCACCTGAGTTCTCAGCCAGTGGAGGGAGGATTCCAGTGATCCCTGCCCAGCACATGGGCTGAGCCATTCCCAGGAGAGCACC
Organism: Lanius collurio; assembly: GCA_020086605.1. Lineage (NCBI taxonomy): Eukaryota > Metazoa > Chordata > Aves > Passeriformes > Laniidae > Lanius > Lanius collurio. Next base: position 4,608,718 of record JACBWW010000029.1, on the reverse strand, counting down.
AGGAGCAGGGACCCTGTGCAGGTGTTGAAATTTGTGATCTGTGGTGCTCATTCTCTGGGGCAGTCCCTGGCACAGGCTTGGCTCTGCTCCACAGGGACTGTCAGATCATTTCTGGGGCTGGCAGGGGTCAGCACAGGCTGCCACCATTGCAGTTTGCATGTGGCCCTGCTCTGGAGGTTTAGGGACATCTCTGTTCTCTGCCAGCTGGCTGCAGTGATGGGCAGCATCCTCAGGTGCTACATGGACTCATAACTGGATGGGCCCAGAAAATGTCTGGGCTTTTAAAGCACGTATTTTTCAAGGAAAATCTCTAGGGATGTTTTCTCTGAGAGTTTTCAATGAGTTTCTTTAAGAACCCCTGACAAACCTGTCTGGTGGATTCCTGTACTCAAGAGTTTCATAATGCCCAGCACCCACCTCTCCAGTCCTTGGTCACTCAATAACAACAGCCTGAGCATAAAGTCAGGTAAAACAACTACTGAACTGCTTAAAAGTCTGAGAAGTCCCACTAATTTCAGTTGGATGACTTAAAGTAAAGTACACTCTTATGCATTAAGCCCTGGTTTTCATGCTCAGCCTGTATTTAATAGACTTTAACACCCAGTTCCTTTCTCTGTATTTTTAAATCATGGGTATAAAAAGACATTTAAGAATTTTTTGTATCAGTCCAAAACAAGGAAATATGCAGGCCAAAAGGGTACAGGAATAATTCTGCAAATGATACTCAAAGCTGTCAAGACAACTGACATCATAAGGGCAGTTTTTTTGCAATAACTGTAATGGCATTTTCATTGTAATTTTGATCTTTCTGCCACAGCTGACAGAGAGCACTGTTCTCCTCAGGGGCCAAGCACACAGTTGCCCTTAATGTTAATGAAAGATATTTACATGTCTCATTAGGAGAATGAGCCCCCAATAACTGACAACAATAAGAAGCTGTGTTTTCTGGAATTCATTATGCAGTGCACAATGCAGGGCTGTCTTAACATAAAGCAAAGCCCTGACAACAGGCACATGTATTCAGCCCCTATCTCTGCTAAAAGACATCAGAAGTGCCTTTATTATAACATGCAAATCAATTCCACAGGCAAAAATTATTTGTTTCAGGGTCTGACTTTGTAGCTACTGTACAAGCAAGTAAACAAACTCATGGGAGAAACAATTTAAACTATTTCAATGAGTTTGATGCTCTCCACAATACTGAGAAACACGGGCACTGTGATACTCTCAGGCAGCACTTGCTGCACTGCAAAAGTAACAGAATCTGGGGAGGTGTCTGGGACAGAGTTTCAAATGTCCTTACTTAGACTCAGCAAAAGTATTTAAACTCTGAGTTATCTATATCCCCTTCACCCAAAAGCTTATGGTTCTTGGTAAATCCTTCAGGCACATATATATTTTGAAATACTCTCTCTTCATGCACTTGTGGGCTATTATCAGCCCAGCTTATACAGGCAGCAATAAAAGGCTCACCCAGAAAAGGCCAAGTTCTCTTTTCATTTACATCAGCACAATTCTTCCTACACTGGTCAGATGCTCAGGAGGTCACACAGAATGAGTCAGCCTTGTCCTGGGCTCTTTCATTCAGGTCTTTGGTACCCACATATAAAGATGGCAAAGATGGCACTTCAGTGTGCCTTGAAATCTGCTTTCATTCTCTTGTTACATGAGAACAAATGAATAAACTTGGCTGAAAAGACTTTTATCAGCACCCCAGGAGTGCTCCAGCTGCTCTGCAGCATTATCTGCACGTTGGGTTTCTTGCAGCAGTCCAGCTGCCCACGGGAACAAAAGCAGGGCTTTGCTCCTCAGGCCAGTCCCTTTCACCTTGATTATTCTTACACAGAATCCGACTTGGCCATCCTGCCATGGAAAGATTTGGTTTTTTCCCCAAGATTCCAATGCAAACAGACTAAAACTTTTCTTCTGAAGGTCTCCATTCTGGTATTCTTGTTAGTTAGGGTGGCTATTCATACCATTTCTCATTGCTTTGTGTATTCTGAATACCTTAGCAGTCATGAAGCTGCAATCCTCACCTAAAGGGAATTTAATTATGGCTTTAAAGATTACCTTCCAAAGAAACACATCTGACTAGATAAGTTATTCTTCATAACTTGTCATGTATTTATTAACCAGTACTGTTTGCTTGCCAGAATATGCAATACCATTTGTTTTCTGATGCATATTTCCAATTAATTTATTTAGTAAGACACCTCTCAGCCACCAAGAAGCCAGGCTTGGCATCTGCCTGCATCACCATTTCAATGAATTTTTATGTCATAAAATCAATGCAACCCTAAATAAGATGGAGGCAAAGTACAAACCTGTGCCTTAATGTCCAGTAAATCCCTGAAAACTTAACATGAACTTTTTAATAATCCAAATTGTATTACTGGAGTTGAGGGAGGATGAAGTTGATATTGTTTGTCACGATGAGCCTCATTTCTATTGTGAAATCACAGAATCATGGTAATGCTGGCTGGAGAGCACTTCTTAAATTCCTTTAGTCAGACTTCCTGCCAGGATAAGATCAACACTCAGAGCAGCACTGCCTCCAACACCAGAGCAAGCTGGCTCTAACATTGACTGGCCACAGCTTCAAAGCCAAGGACAGAGATTCCACACCTTTTGGTAGCCCATTCTGATGCACCTTATCCAATGTTTTTGTGGATATTTGCAGAGTTCCCACCTTCTGCCGTTCTCCTTCCTGACTCCTGCAGCAGCATCCTGATTCAGGGTGCTGATATTGTCTAGACAGGATTGCCTTGAGCAAAATTCAGGTTCTCTGTGTCTGGTGTCTGTGGCCTTTCTAATTACACAAGTGTGTGGTGAAGTGGGGAAATAAAAATAGCTCCTTTTTCCTGAAATAAATAATGTTATCTTTCAGAATATGATTATAATAATTTTCTACTTGCCCTTTCTATTCATGCTCTATTAGATCCTTTTCTATCTATTTATTAGTCTTCAATTTTTGAAGAAAAAATTTTTAAAATTCCTTCTGAGCAACATTTCTGCAGCAAATGCCAGATACTTCCATTTTGTTTAAATTACAAAGCTCAAATCTTGGTTCTGTCAGAGAACATTGAGGAGAATCAAAATCTTCAACCCATGTTTTCTTTTGTGTCTTTAAGAGGGAAGGAATGCCTCCTAATTTGAATAAACAACCATAAATATGAGGTTTCCTAATAGTTACCTTTTATTAGACTTCTCTATTGTGGCCATCTTTTGCTCCCAGTGCCTTAGACTTTGCTTTGTATTGTAATCAACATTGTAACTTATTTTATTGCAATGCCTGCCTGTTGCTTTATACTCTTTCATCCCTTCTGGCTGAATTTTAATTTTGTCCTTAAAGCTTATTTTTTTTCTTTTTCATTAAAAAGTGTTGTCATATAGTTGATTTAATTTAGCTTCTTTTCTTTCACTGAATCCTTCATTCACTGGAATCCACTGCTCCCAGTCCTTGCTGGAGTCAAGAATAGCTTTGAAGAAACTAATATAGTATTCAGGAGTTGTTCCATGTGCTTTTATGTAACATAAAAGACTTATTTCCATCGTATTAGAAAGCTCATTTGAAAGCCAAGACTCTCATATTTTCCCCTTCTGTTTTTTGATGATGGCATTGATTTTCCTGTCCAGCCACTTGTGCTGATACAAGGGCTGGGCACTCTGATAACCTTCTTGGACAAGATGTGAGCCAAAGTGAACTTTGGAATTGGAGTTGGTGGAAACACGAGGCTGGATTGGGTCTGCAGGACTGTGTAGGGATAGTAAATAGTTGAATGGAGGCATCTTGAGCACAAGTTGCAGATGGTTTTGTTGTTTAACACAATTCTGTGCACTCTGCATCCAGGGTGTGCCCACCCCTAAAACACCTTCATGTTCTTTAGATGTAAAAACAGCAGTAAAAAAAAAATAAATTATTTGTTCTTTTAGTTCAAGTTGAAGGACAAACTAGTTACAATGGACAGGTAAGATAAGCAGACATATTTAGAGATTTAAATATCAAATATAACAAAATACACTGGAGATATTAAAAAATAAAACAACAGCCAGGGTTCTACAGAAAATCCCATTATGAGCAATTTTCACTCCTCTCCAATTTTTCTTTAGAACATGCATGATAGAAAATGCAAAATCCCTTACAACTTTCTTTTAAAAATCAATTTGCTCAATTTAGTTTTCAGATTTAATTTAAAAATTGGTTACATTGTTTTATTTCCTATAAACCCTGAAACCATCAGTGCTCCTTATGAGAAAACTCCCAAAATACTGAATTAAGACAGCGTCCAGGCAAAGTTGCTACGAATCCAGCATCCATCAGTTCTTAATATCCTTCCACATTCCACAGATAAGGAATATGATAGGAGATAAAAATTAATTGTAGCCACACAGTGTTCAAGGAGGTTCAAGTCTCTTGGTTGGTGGAAAAATACTTTAGCAGGAGATCTACCATTACAAACAATTCCATCTTGTTCCAGTGATACCTCATAAGCTTCTTGTTACTATTTCTACATGAAGAAATTCCTTTCCAAATTCTTCCAGAAGCTCAGCAAGGCCTGAAGAAAAGTCCTTGAAAGGTCAGGAACACGTCACTCATTTAAAAGGCTGAGCTGACCAAGCCAGCTGAGCTCTCTGCCATGGGGAGTTCCACCTTGCACAACCCCCAAAATCAGCTGCTGCCTTTGTCCAGGCTGAGCACTGAGCCCAGCTAGAGCAGAGGGACAAGGAACAGGTGGCAGAGGGTCAAAGCAAAGTCTTCATCTACTAAATCACTAATTAAGTATTGTTCTTTTTAGTCAAGGCAAACACTGAATACAGGGAATGAAGTCTGGCTCAGATTCTTACCAAAAAAAAGAAAAAAATCCTCTTATGGTACAGAGAAGGTCATTAAATGCTTTCATTGATGGAAATGTTCTGGTGGTCGAGTTTGCTGAGGACTGGAATCCCCCACCTTGCTCCACCCCAGCTATAAGTCAGCTTTCCCCTGCCCTCCTACCAAGGAGGCATTGCCAGCACTGCACAGGGGATGGGGCTGAGGTGCAGGGAGACAGAAGGTGACCACAAACACCACTGTGCAAGGAAAGCCAAGCTGCAGCATGGACAGCCCTCTGTAGGGACTGCTGCTGAGGAGATTGGGGCCACATGAATCTTAATGGCTTGGGTTTCCCCTCACCAGAACAAAGGAAAAGGGAAAAATTGTAATGCAACTTGAACCAAGGCAGCTTCATGAAGCACAGGGTTCTGCCTCTCTGCCAGAAAATGCTGCCTTTGGTCTCCTCCTCTGCTCCTTGAGATAATGTCCCCCTGCCTCTCCCAGGATCTGGCCCCTCTCCCTTCCCCCTGCTCCCACCACGGGTGGTGCACCTTTGATAAACACAGTGGGGCTCAGCAAAACCTGTAAGCACCCACTGAGCCCAAACCCTCGGTGCAGAGCCTTTCAGCCCCAGATCTTACAAGAGCTCAGACCTTTGTGAAGCCTGAGGGTGCAGGGCTGTGGTCAGGAAGTGTGATCACAAGCTGACCTGTGTCACTGGCAGTGGCCACTGGGCTCCCTGCCCTCTCACCTTGAGCTCCACATCCCTTCCCCTGCCCTAGACCTGAGCTGGAGGAAAGTGATTCATTTTTTGGGTGAGCAGCAGTGCTGGTGGTTGGTTTTAGCACACAATAAAGTCCAGGCATCCCCTTCCTTGAGCAGGCACAGGGAGGTGCCTCCTTGTGTTGCAGGGTAGGGCTGTGTCCCATGGTCAATTGTCCCAGCATCTAAAACAATCAGGGACCACCAGAGTCATCTGGTTTATGCAGGAGAGACAAACCAAAGGATTAATCAGTGAAAGAGCTGCTGGAGCTGTGTGGCAAGAGGAGGTGGAGTCCCAAAGATGAAGACATCAATGAATTTGGCTTGTGAGGCACCTGGCTCCTTTCAGAGCTGTTCCCAGAAGTGATATATTGCAAATAATGGACCAAAAGAAAGAAAGCAGGATGGGCTGATCTGCAGCTCATATTCCTCTCCTCATGGGACAGCAGCCTGCCCTGGTTCTTTCCACACATGGCACACAGCAAGACCACTGATGCTTTTACTGACCAGCCAGCTAAAACATCTACCCAATTATGTTCTGGGCAGGCTGAAAACAATAAATGGAGATCTGTCAGCATGTTTTGTCTCGCCCTTTTAGGAACAAGTCTCTGAGGTTTTCCAGAAGCCATTTTTAAGAGGCTTTTCATCTCCCCTCCCTTCCAAATGGCCCTGTTGCTTTTGTTGGATTAAAGTGCAGTCAAACATCACAAAACCAGGGATATGTTTAGTTTCCAGCCCAGTTTCTCAGTAATGCCTGGTTTGTGAGTGGTAATTCCAGTTGTTTGTCCTGCTAGAGGACTGTAATTGCTTTCTATCAGCAGGGTCCCATCTGCTGAGGATCTGCTGGGCAATGCTCTGGCTGTGAGACACACCCTGATGTTGTGCTGCAACATGAGATTATGAGGAGCTTCTGTCACTGAATTGTATGATTAAAAGGACCACAGTGGGTCATGAGAGCTGCAGGACAACTGCACAAAGCTCCTTGAGAAGGCTGGACCCTGTCCTTCAGCAGAGTCCAGAAAAGCATCAACAAAAACCAGTCTGCAGGGAAAGAGCAGAGCCTGTGCCTGGCACAGCATGGCTTGCTGAAGCCTCAGGGGAAGAAGGCATGTGGGTAAACCCCGGGACTTCAAAGGAATGAGATGAAGGAGGGTTCAGCACTAGCAAAATTGAAGGTTTTTGTAGGATATAAATGGCTTTGTGTCTCATCAAAAGGGTAGAAGTCCCAGGGGTGGAACAAATGATAGATGAGGTTTTGCAGAAGAGACAGAGGAAGCCAAGTCTGAAAGAAAGAAGTGAATAGATAAGAATGAGAGGAAATAGATGGTGAAAATGGGGTGCAGTAAGGACTTCCAAGGCTTGCCAGCACTCTTGAGAGTTAATTGGTATTTAAATTTAGGGGTGCTTTAAAGCCTCGGGTTTATTGATTTAGAAGAGTCCCACACCCCATAGAGCTACACAGGCAGATGTTGTCTACAGGAGACAGTCCTGGCAGTAAATCCAGAGACACTGGTTAAACTGCAAGTAAATACAAATACAAACCCCAAACACACCAGCAAAGGCCAGCAAGAGCAACGTGAGACCACACTGCAATAATTTCCCTCTTTTACCTCAAGTCCAATTAAACAAAGGCAAAATAAAAAAATACCCAGCCAGTCGTGCAAGAATGAGGTTGAGGAGTCTTGGAGCCTCTCTGTTTTGAGGCTTTGACAGTGCTCTGTGGCAACCCTCCCCCCATCTCCAGAGGCATCAGCTGCTGCCCTGGTTTATGCTGAGTTTAACTCTGGAAGGTGGCAGAGGAGCAGCAGTGGGGTTGGCACAGCGGTGGGGACGGCTGCAGGGTGGTGGTGACAGAGGGAAAAGGGGCAAGAGGGAGCTGGAGGGTGTAAGACACAGCGAGTTGGGGTCCAAGAGAGGGTCAGAAGGTGGCCAAAGTCTTGCTGTGTCTGAGGGATAACCTGTGGCAGGTACAACACAGCAGCTGAAGTTCAGCCTCCCTCCTACTGACAGTGTTTGGAAAACAGAAGCTTTGCAGTGTTTTGGTGTTCTTAAATCTCACTGATTTCCGTCATGCTGTCCCAAAGCTGAGCTTTGAGTTTAATCCCTACTGAAAATGAATCAAAACAGGAAACCAGCTCGCTCTGAAGAGCAAACCTGTGTAGTGGATCCTGCAGAAGCACCAGAGGCTGAGTTCCAGTTTCACCAGCTGCCCTCACCACTCTCTTGCAAAAGCTGAGTGCCACTGGCCATGGAGCCATGGGGTGAGGATCCCACAGGGATCAGGGTACACCAAGGAAGCTGGGATACTGGAATGTATGTTCTTTTTACTCTTTCCCCACTGCCCATATTGTTATTTGGGTACCTGGTATACAGTGAATAGAAGTGCAGCAGAGGATGCCAGAGAAACAGCTTTGTTGGCAAGTTCTTGAGGATTATCTTTATTTCAAAATTCCCTGTTGTTTTTTCCTAGCTGAAAAGCCAGACAAAACAAAAATAGAGAAATGTTGTGGTTATTTTGGAAAACAGATGCGGTAAAAATGTCCATTTTGGATGAAATTACTAGCTTTGAAATTCTTAGTTCACAAACTTTTTTTAATAAAATATTTATTGGTTTGTATCTTTTCAGTATGAAACAGGAGTGTTAGTAAACTGAACATTTAGGGGTGTTAGTAAACTGAACATTTAATGAAAACTGTTCTGTTTTGTTTAAAAAGGGATTTCATTTTGCTAGAATAAAAAAAGTAAAAGCTTAACTTCAACCAAAGGTTTTGACTGGTTCTCTAAGAATCCATGTGCTGAGTTGAAATATATGTATGTGCATATATGTATGTGTATGTGAATCCACATAGAGGTGCCATATATAAGAATTATTCTTTATACTTTTAAATGTCTTACATAATCAGTTAATTTGCTTCTGCTCCATTAAAACTAAATCTCCCACAGACATGACAGTCTGGTCTAATTATTCCCTTAATCCACAATCATTAGCATCAACCAAGTGCTTTTCTCTGTCTTTTAGAAAAAAAGGACTTTGAAGGGTTCTGTGGAACTTTCCAGGATTAAATGTGTGGAAATTGTGAAAAGTGACATCATCATTCCCTGTCAGTACAAATACCCTTTCCAGGTGAGTCTGTTGACCATACTGAGAGAGGTCTCACTTCATTTTGTGTTTCAACAACACTTCCTTCAGTGCAGTCGTTAAGGAACCCAACACTGGGTTCTTGATCAGAACTTCTCCAATTTAAATCATCAAAAGTCAGCGAGGTTAAGAGATGCTCCTGAACAGTCCCTGCTACTTCACCTCCCCACATCATCATTTGGCATGTAACTTGTTGGTAAGAGGGCTGCTGCCTCTTTCCTCTGGTGACTCCCTTGTGAGCAGTGTCTGGGACTGCTTCTCATGGCTGCCTCCTTTCTTTCTGCCCCTCTCCAGGTTGTCCATGACAGCTACATCCTCTACGTGTTTGCCCCCAACCGTGAGAGCCGGCAGAGATGGGTCCTCACGCTGAAGGAAGGTAAAAAACCCCTGTGCCCACCTAATTGGGGAAGGTGCTTATGTCTGACCAGTGTTCTCACAAATAATGCAGAAAAAACGTGCAAGAGGAGTCAATGTCTCCCTTCTCAGCAGGCAAAGTGGTAGTGGGTTATAAAATCAAAGTGCTTGTAAATCTGGAGGGTGTGTTTTCAGCAGAAATTTGGACATGGAATGGTTTATTTGGGTGTCCTAATGCCTGCCAGTGTCTGCAGGGAGGTGTCAGAGGATGGACCAGCCCCTGATTGGTGGTGCCAAGCAATGGGACAAGAGGCAATGGGCAGAAATGATGCCCAGGAAGTTCCACCTGAACGTGAGGAAGAACTTCCCTGTGCAGTGACTGAGCACTGATTGCCCAGAGAGGGTGTGAGGTCTTCCTCCCTGGGGATATTCCAGAACCATCTGGACACAGTCCTGTGCCACGTGCTCTGGGACTGCCCTGCTTGAGCAGGGAGGCTGGAATAGGTGACCCACTGTGGTCTCTGCCAGCCTGACCCATTCTGGGATCTTGCTGTGATTTGTGTCTTTCTAGAATAAACTCTTAATAAGTTACTGTAATTTGAGTTTTCTTATTCAGGAAGAGACAAGGATTTTCCTACGGCTATTTTTTTAAAATAACCTTTTCTACACAGAAAAAAATTCAGCTCTTACTAATAGACTTTTTTGGTTAGATGACAACCTTTTGAGAGAACCATAATAATTAAGGAACATTTTTGCCGGTAGCTTTCATTTCCTGTTCACCTCCTGCATCGTGCTGTGGTTCACTTGCACAGTGCTGCAGTAACCAACACTGGGGGCAGAGACAAGCAGAGTGCTTGACATGAGGAAGGTGTCAATTAGTTATATAAAAACTGCACCAGGCTCCTGTCATAGCTTTTTTCTGGTTTACAGCACATTGCGCCTGATGGAGATATTGTGAAGTTCATGCACTGACTCTTGCAATCAGTTATTCCCCTACTCCAAGCTTCTACTTTATCACCTCTTCTTACTCAACATTTGGAGACTGTCCCCTCCCTTAGACAATTTGAATAATCTTGAATTGTCCTGCAGAATTGTTTTTGTTCTTTCAGGGAAATTTTTATTACAGATACAGAGCCTGAGCTTCAAAAAGGACTGCAATCACTCACACAGACGTTCAAGACTGGTATTTACATGTGCAAAAAATGTTTGGTGCTGGTGAGTGCCAGCTTGTACAGCTCCTTCTGGACACCAGGGAAACCAGCAAGTGTCCTGGGAATAATCAATATGTGGCCTGCTGGGTTTTATTTCTTTTTTTTTGACCCTTCTTCTCTGGTTTTGGTGTTTTGTGATTTTAAAGAGAGGAGGATTCTGTTCTACCACAGCAGAGAGACATGGGCTCTATCACCAGCAGCAAGTCCATTACTCCACATTACTGGTGGCATTCACTCCTTTTAGGAGAAAGGAAAACATTAATGGAGGAGGTTGATAATATTCACCAAAGCTTCATTTGACAATAACAAGAAGCTTCTTTAAAGAGGAAATTACTTCCATTTAGTTCTAGATGACTTTTAGAACTAATGTGGATGCAAATAAAATAATTTTCCCCCTTCTTTTTTTTCCCCTAATGTTTTCCAGAAACAAGATACAACAACAGTTTGGCTTTGAAGTGTCATCCAGATTTTTGGTTAGATGGCAAGTGGAGATGCTGTGCTCAGACAGAGAAGATGGCAGCTGGCTGTGTGGTGTATGACCCCACCAAAAATGGTAAGGGGCTTGTTAAGACCATCCTGACCTTGAAAATATTTATTCCTAGCAAAAGTAAAGGATCTCTTGTATAGAACATGAAAAATTATGATGCTACATTTCCATAAAGAGACATGTTCCTGGCTTCTTGAGATGTTCTGGCTTGTCTTTTACTGTATTGGCATTCTCTTTTATTGAACTCACATTTTCCTCTCTGTCATGCTTTGTGCTGGTTTTGGGATGAGATGGAGAACTAAGAACTTGCTCAGCTGTGGTCAGTCAATAAGCCATAATAACTTTCTTGAGATAAACCCATTCAACTGTGTTTGTCCAATTTTGACCAAACCATATTTCGTCTGTGGTTTCAATGGCCAAGCATAATCTTTACTTTGTCTCCTGAAAATGAAAACCAGTGGTCAATCATTCTTCACCAAACCAACATGTACCTTGTATTTTTTTACCTTGATTCCTTAAGTAATCTGCAGCCCAGTTTCCAAGCCCTGCTGAGATTCACTGTGTAGTTGGCAGGTCTTGCTCTCACAGTCCAAAGTTCACTGCTCAGAGAGTTTGTATCACCTGTAGCAATTCATTACATTGGTGGTTTCTCCCTTGGTTTTGTCCTCACCTACTTCAAATTATCTTTCTTGATTTCTTTTCAGCCTCAAAGAAGCCTCTTCCTCCCACTCCTGAGGATAACTGGGTGAGTGCAGTGAGGCTGTCCTTGGTGTCCTGCCCTGAGGGATTAGCAGTGGGGAACGTGTCCTTATTAACCTTCACCACAGTGCAGTGACCCAGAATTTCACCTGTGATAACATTCCCTGGGTGTTTTCTGTGCAACTGAAATTTTTATATGAAATTCATTGTTTGAAAGTGCCAAAGATTCTGATGCTGCCACCACACCCCACTGGATGCTCTGGGGTGCTTTGGAGCTTTTGAGCCCAGGGGACACCAGCGCTGCCAGGAAAATACCACTTTAGAGAGCATGCCATTGCTTTTTATGAATATGACTATGATAAGCCTTTTGCCTAATTTGTGCAGAAATTGTTGCTGGACCCAAGGGAAGCCGTGGTCATAGCCATATATGACTATGAAGCCCAGAACCCACAGGAGCTGACGTTGCAATACAATGAGGAATATTATGTGATTGACAGCTCTGAGGAGCACTGGTGGCTGATTCAAGATAAGAATGGGTAAGTCCCCTTTCAGCAGCCAATGTACAAATCCCTTCCTCATTCCAGTTTGTGCTTCCATTAACATACATGCTGGCCTCTTGTTTAGCTTTTGTGAAGCATCCTCTGGTACACAAGGGAAAAGTGATGGAAGGTTTTTTAGGGCAATTTTCTTCCCTTAGCTGTTGCTTCAGGCAGCTGGCAAAAGGGATCTGAAAGTTAATTTTACAACAATAAACAGTCCTTAGATCAGACTGATATTTGCAGTGATACATAGGGGGGAAAATTGTGAAACTCTGCAATTTTAGAGGCGCAATCAGTTGTTTTCTTCTCCAGTAACCCTACTCAATACATAACCACCAGCACTTTTATCATGCAATGAGCAGGCAAAGCTTTCAAGGCTGACTCCTACAGATGCAGAGAAAATCCTGTCTGTCAGCACACTCACACTTGTCTTGCCTCTCAACAGGCATGAGGGCTACGTGCCCAGCAGTTACCTGGTGGAAAAATCACCCGAGAATCTGCAAATGTATGAGTAAGTTGTGCCTGTATTTTTCTTGTACCTATGATTGCCCTGGATTTGAGGCTTCAAACCTCAAATGCCCCCTCCCTACCTCCCATTCCACCCTGGGGATGCCAGAAGCTTTTCAGCAGCAACTTTCCTGGGCTAGAAATGCTGACTCGGAGTCTTTTGATGTTTTCAGGTGGTACAACAAGAACATCAGCAGAAGCAAAGCAGAAACACTGCTCAGGGATGAGGTAAAACCACTGTTATGCATGGGGTGGATGGGAAACAATAATTAATTAATGACAAATGAAGCCTTTGAGGGCTGCTTTGTGTAAAAGAGATGAACCCTGGGCTCTTGCTGTGTTTGTGTCCTCAGTGTGTGATGTGAGATAAAGGATCACCAACACACCCCCCTTATCTCCACGTTAGCTGAGCATGGGATGGAGCTGTGCCATCCAAACACACACACCCAGTAACTGGTGGAAAACACTGCTTCAGACCACTGTGCCAGCTGAAAACTGTGATTTTAGCTCATCTTTTCTGTCTCTGCGGGAGGCCTGTGGATGCCAGTAGTTCTCTGAAAATCTAACCAATCTTGTGCTGAAGTATTTTGGGTGAAAGCCAAAAGTATGGCTGTGGGTTTTGTTTTTTTAATTTTGTGTGTGTGTGTGCATGTAAGCACACATCTTTAATTTTGCAGTTGAGCCAGTTTTCCAGTGAAGACTGTACTGAAAATACAAATAAGCTTCTTGTTCAAATTTTCCACACAAACACAACCTTAATTTTTAAATCAGCTCTTACATTAACAGGTGGCCCTGTTAATAAACACAAATAAAGTGCTCCTTCTTGGAACAGCAGTACTTTATGGAAATAAGAGTATTTTTGTATGGTTTTAAAATTCTTGTATGAACTACTACAGAATATGGTTTAGTGGTCTTTTTTTTTTCTTTCGGTCCTACCAGTACAACTCTTCTGTGGTAACTACCCCCATGTGGCTGCAGAGACTTCTGGTTCAAAGCCTTGCAAATCTCACAGCTCCCCCAAAAAAATCTGGCCAAGTTTGTGAGTGATCTTTGGCCAGGCTTGGTCAAAAGTGAGAACAGAAGGGCAAGAATCGAACTTAACATAACTTGGGCAGGGTGCTGCCTCCACAACTTGCCCACCTCCAGTTTTAAAGCCCTCACTGTGCATAATCAAATGCTTCTCCAGCAGCAGAGAGGGCTTTTTTCGAGCTTCCCTGTGCCAGATATTGTGTGGAGCAGATGCAGCAGATGCTGTGCAGATACTGAAGAGCCAACCCTGGGAAGTTCAGAGCTCAGCAGGCTGATCCCACCTGGGCAGAGCTGCACATTGAGAGCCAGCAGCTCATACCCAGGGGATGCAGGAGCAGCTCAGCCTCTGTGTTCACCTGGAGCTGATCAAACCTCCAGGGAAGGAGGCCCAGGCAGGGTGCACTGGGTGGATTAGGTCTGCATGAAGTGTTGCAGGTGGGCAGAAGACATAAAATGGAGGAAACCCACCGTGTGAAGCAAAGGAGGAGGGAATGAAAAAAGTCAGGTATTTGGGATGCCAGATGAAAAGCTTCTTTATCTGCAAACAGAAGAAAAAATGTGGGGTTTATTACCAATATATAGGTCAGTACAGCACATTCCAGCCAAACTGTGATGTTAATTGTCCTTTGCCATCTGATCCATCTGGGCCGGTGGGATCATGCCCTGTGAGGCATTTTAGCATTCAGATGAGTAGAAGTTACAGTGAAAAGTTTAAAAGGAAAGGTTTTGAGAGTGCCAGAGTGCAGGAGGACTGCTTTCTCACCCATTTATGTCTGGTGCCTGGTGTGCCTATAAAAGGGCAGGCTCATGTCCAAGGTTTTCTAGTTTGTGGTACATGGGTTAAATTATTGTTCCTACACTCCCATATGGATTCTCTGGTGCTGGATAAACTGTGATTTGTTCTGTGGCTGCTCACTCCACAGGGAGCACTCAGAGGGGTTTGCCTTTCCACTCGGGCACACGTTTGACTGAACGTGTGTCCTGTCAGATAGGGCTGAGGGCAGTCAATGGATTCAGAATTTCCAGAGGAGAGACTTGGAGGGACAGAAAGGCACACCCACACGTGCTCAGCACAAGTGCCTAAGTCTCATTTCCTCTGAGAGGAAGCTGAGCTGAAAGCACAAACCACCCAAGAGAGACCTGCAGGCCCTGGCCAGCCACCAGAGCTGTGCATGGAACACACCAAGCTCTGTCAGTGGGGTGATGGCTTTTTTTTTTTCCTATATGTTTAACACATCCTCATGACAGGGCTGAAATAAGCACAGCTTTGCCCCCAGTCTGCTTATTTTCTTTTTTTCCATTATGTCTTTAACCAGTTTTCTCTCCTTTGCTCCTGTTCCAGGGTAGGGAAGGGGCCTTCATGGTGAGAGATTCGAGGCAGCCTGGCATGTACACAGTCTCTGTTTTCACCAAAGCATTAAGGTACAGCTGAGCTCAGCAGCTTTTCACATCAATTACATCAATGAAATGGCTTCTATGAGTGTGTAATCTCTGTATAGTTGTTTTGGCATTATAATGAGAGAGCAGAAGGCTCATGAAAATGATAGCGGGAAAACACTTCCAAAAAAGGCAGAAGAGTCAGCTGCCAATCCCAAAGTGTATTAAAGGCTCCACTTCTCCCTGCATCTAAGTATGTGCCTATAAATAGTCCCTTGGACATCACTGGGGTTGTCATTCTGATGGCATTGTCCCCTGAAGTGTCAGTAGGATCAACAAGGGCTGTGTGCTGGACTCATCAGAGGTGGGTAGAGCAAGGAAAGTGAAAGGGTTTCAGTGATGGGGCAGAATGCTGTGTTTCACAAAGAAGAGGCAGGCAAACTTAGCACACAACCTTCTCTTATCAGGAAACCTCAGCCTTTCTCTCGAGATGAGACCATCTGTGAGTGAGAGGGAGGACATGCAAGTACACAGACTTCATTAGCAACTGCAGCTCACTTCTTGCTCCTCCCCCGTTCATTCTGGGGGAAGGTTCTCCCCTTTGCTCACTTCTTTCTGTTTATACCCCAGATCCCTGTCTTTTTGCTGCAAGCTATTTTCTCTCAAAGAAAACCTCCTCTTTTCCAGCACGGACAACAATCCTGTTGTAAAGCATTATCACATCAATGAGACAACCGACTTTCCCAAGCGATACTACCTGGCAGAAAAGCACGTGTTTGACTCCATCCCTGACCTCATCAACTACCACCAGCACAATGCAGCAGGTGAGTGAAGCTGATGCTGAACAGAGAAGTTGTTGGTTTGCCAGGTGACTGTTTTGAATGAAGGAGGGCTCCCAAACCCTCTGTCCTTACAATGAAGTGTTAAATGGCATCACCTTTTCTCCCACTTACTCTGAAATGACCATTTCAGGCCAGCTTCCAGCTTCCAGCATTACATCCTCACTCTGGTCGTCCTTCTAAGGCTGACCACAGATGTCATAATGACATATTATAGAGAGCCCTGGCAGGATATCACCACTGCCAGGCCAAGCTCTCTTCTTTAATTACACTGCAGGTCCTTCTTGAGGTGATCTGTCCCTGGGCCTTGATTTGACACAAAGTCAAGGACATGACCAGGATCCACAGCCAGACATGGTGACTCCCATCCCCACAGTCCAGGAGTACAAAGGGAAACACTGAGCTTCAAAAATACCCTACAAATCCAAAGCACCATTTGGAAATTCAACAGAGTTAATAGACACTCAAAGCTCTGGATGTGAAAATGGGAAATCAGCTGAAAGTGCTCAGAACTGGGTTTCCTTCTCACAGGCAGGAAACCAGAGCCTGCACAGAGGTTCAGCTGCCCTCAAGTGGAGCTGAGAACTCAGTGCAATAAATCTGCTTGCAGAATCCCAGCTGCCCTCTGGGGTGGTGGCAGCCCCGCTCCCCATGGCTGTGGCAGTAATGGGATCCCTCCTGTCCCCGTGTCCCCAGGTCTCGTGACGCGGCTGCGATTCGCCGTCTCTTCTTGGAGGAAAAAGGCCCCGATCACCGCAGGGCTCAGCTATGGTAAGGGGATCACGCTCCTGGCTGGTTAGCTGGGTGATCCTGCACATCCCCATGGATATTGATGAATATTCATGTGATTACAGCCACAATAAATAGCTTTGTTCAGGTCACTGCGCTGTTCACCAGATTGCCATCTTTGTCATGGTTGTTGATAAATGACTGAACTGATTGTGCAGTGCCTTGAGGGAGGTGATGAGAGCCCCAGGGCTTCAGTGAAGTCAACATTAAATACTGAAATGAATGCTGAACAAAGGGGATGGAAATGGGAGTGTAGAATAATTTGGTGAAAGCTGAGTCCCTCCTGAAAGATTCCTTCATTTGAATATCGTCATCAATAAAAACTTGACAGTATCATCTTTACTTTAACTCTTAGAGACTTCAAAGAAACTCAAACTCCGTGTTGTGCTGGGTACTGCACATATGCATGGTAGAAACAACCCTCCCTGAAGAACTGGATAGGCAGGACAAAGGGGGGAGAAAGGGGGTGTTGTTGTTCCTACCCTTGAACACGACCTGCAGCAGGGACTAGTCAAATGAGCTATCAAATGTCAGACAGGCAATTTGAGGGAGAGCCAGAAAGTCTCACTTGGAGTCCTGCCTCAGTGTTTAAGCCACAAAAGCTTTTTGTTTGGCATTCTACTGCTTGATCCCTACTCTTTCTCCCTTGCAATCAACAGGAAAACTGGTGATTAGTGCCTCTGAGCTCACCCGTGTGCAGGAGATTGGCAGTGGTCAGTTTGGGGTGGTCTACCTGGGCTACTTGCTGGACAAGACCAAAGTGGCCATAAAGACCATCCGTGAAGGAGCAATGTCGGAGGAGGATTTCATGGAGGAAGCCAAAGTCTTGATGTAAGTGGTGGATTCACCAAGGCAATCACACCCTTTGTGTGGGATTCACAACACTGGAGCAAAGTCAGGAACATGGAATTCAAACTTGGATTATCTGCTGCGTATCTAAACA
>JACBWW010000029.1:4473489-4581254 GCA_020086605.1 Lanius collurio | reverse complement strand
CCCCCGCGCCGCTGGGGGAGGAGCCGCCCGCGCCGCTCCAGCCCCTTCCCGCGGCGGGGCCGGGGCTCCCCCCGCCGCCGCGCCGTGCGGAGGGGCCGGCGGAGAGCCGCGGAAGTGCACTTGCTGCAGTCATTTCCTGCTCTTTGTGCGGGCGGCGCGGAGCATCCCGCGGAGCATCCCGCGGCGCCCAGCATCGCACCCGCGGAGCGCAGGTGAGCGGCCGGGGGTGGGCGCGGGGCTGCGCGGGGGCTGCGCGGCTCCGTCCCCTCCTTGCCTCCCTCCTGCGGGCTGTGCCCGCCGCCGAGCCCCATCTGCCCGGAGCCGCGGGAGGGCCGAGCGGGGCAGGTGTTGGGGCGGCCCGGCGGGCCGGGATGTGCGGGCTGTATCCCACAATGCCCCGAGCTACCTGCGGCTCAGCCTGCCCGCAGCCGCCGCACAGCGACGGGGAAAAAATAGCGCAAATCCCCCTTGTCCTTCCCCCGCCCCGCATCCCGGCCCCGCGCCCCCAGCACGGGGGAAGGGGCCGAGCGCCGGGCCCGCGGGCGCTGCAGGCCCCGCCGCGGCAGCGCAAGCCCGAGCCGGGGTGGCGGCGATGCTGGAGAACCGGGCGCGGAGGGGATGCTGATGATGGAGGAGCGGCGGGGGGCGGCCCCGGTGGGGGTTCCGGCCGGCTCACGGAGCACCCGTGGCGTGGAAATGCGGTGTTCCACGGGGATGGTGAGGGGGATGGAGGCAGCGGCGGAGTCAGGCAGCGCTGGGTGTGATGGGCTGGAGCGGCGGCCGCAGGTTCGGGCTGTGGCGTGGGTCGGAGCCGGCGGAACCTTCCCCGGCCCGAGGAGCCGGTCCCCGTGCGTGGGGCCGGGCGGAGCTCCTTTGTGCTCAACTTTGCCCCCGCTGCCGCTGGGAATGCCGAGTGCCAGCCGCATCCCACCGCGCCGAGGGGGAGGGAGGCAGCGGATGGATTCCGCAGGAAATATCCGTGGGTTGGAAGGACCGGGAAAGAACGAGGAGGAGAAGAAGAAGAAGCACACAGTCAACGCTCGCTGCGTGCCCAGGGCTGTTTTGGAGAAGGGGGCAGGGTGCGGGGTTTGTGTGCTGTCAGGGGACACTGCCAGCAGCAGAGCGTGGCCCCCTTTGCCATCTGCCGCTTCCCACGGGGGGTTCCTGCCTGGGGGCTTTGGACCACAAAGGTCTCAAAGAATTAGGCTGAGTTGATAAAGCGTCTGCACCCTCCTGCCCTGAGATACCAAAAGAAAAATCACCCTCATGTTTTGCACGATGGTGGTTGTCCGGGGTTAGTCACAGAGATGGGTGACTAGCCCAGTGTTCTGGTGTCACAGCCGTATAATTCTGTGCTAATTCCCTGCAAAGGAAAATTATTTTCTCCTTTTTCTCTGTATAGTTAATTGTTATTAATGAAGCCTGAGGAATATGGAAAAATCTTCCATTTTCTGACCAGTCTCTTGAGCAAAGCAGAGTATGTTGAATTCATTTTTGCTGAATTCAGTTTTATTAACAAACATTTATCATCTTTGCATGAAAAATGGGAAGGTTGGGTTTGGAAGATCGATAACTGGTCAACTATTAACGATGCTGGCCTCTGTAATTTGGTTTCCCAAGAAGTGCTTTAACTGTCAGCAGTGAGTTGCTTGTAAACTTGCTCTGAATTTCTCAACTCCATTGCAAATATAGTTTCATATACCTGTCTCCTTCCTTGACCTGCTTTCTTTGGCACCAGAAAAAAAAAATTATTTAGTTATTCTAAAAGAAATAAGTTCCAGAATGGTTGTGTTGCTGAGAGACAAGTACAGTGCAGATGCCTGGAACTCAGCCCTAATGGGGTGGCAGAAAACGTAGAGTGGAGATGGAGAAAAACAGCTTCAGGAGTCATGCAGTTTGGCTTCCTTTTTTAATGGCAAGGGTAATTTCATGGTTATTAACATCTGCATCTGTGTAGGGCAGAGGCCCAGCTCTGCCAGCCTCACTCACTCTGCAAAGAACCTCCTGACTGTGGTGGTGGTTGCAGTTGAAAGTAATTCCTCCATGCATTTTCGCCAGGAGTCAAACTAAATTTTCACACAACCAAGGTATTTTTAACTAAGTAAATGTTGGTGGCCAGGTTCCTTTATCCTCCTGTTGCTGTCAGGCAGTGGGTACCAGAAACACTCTGCTTTTATGCAACTGACACTTCCCTCTGCTGTGTACTTGTTGGGCCAGGATAGTGCCTGCCCACTGGTTAGATGCTATTTTTGGAGAAAGAGAGAGAAACGTTATTGCAAGGGTAAAAACTAAGTTCAGTGACTTTCTCAGGTCACCCAGGGGCTGGGAATCAGAGCTGGAGAAGAATCTCAGATCCTCAGGGGGTCAGCAGGTTTGTCTTCCTCCTTCTCCACATTGCCACCTCCCCAGCAAAGCTCTTTTTGCTGCTCATCTCACCCCAGGCTCACAAGGCCTCTGTCTGGGAAATTCCCATTTTTTCTTGCTTCCTTTCCTGTTCTTGGTGCCTACTGCAGCACCAGTGTGAGTGTCTGCTGGAGGAGCAGGCGAGCTGGAAATCTGAAACAGCCCCTGCCACTTCCCCAGAGCTCTGAGCTGTGCAGCTTGGGAGCTCAGCATGCAACATATTCCTTATGGCCCTACTTTTAAAAGTCATTATTTCCCCGAGCTGCTTGAACAGTAAAGTTGCCTTTGTGCTTCTCCCTTCAAAGGGAATGATACTCCACCAGTACTTCTGGGCAAGCATTTTGGTGGCGAAGGTAGGACATGCCCTGCAAGTTTAGGCATCTGGGATGTCCCTCATCACTCCTCAGAGCCTTCCTATGCTCTCTGTGAAATCTGCTCCCCAGGCTGCTGCCACAAAAGTCACTATATTGGGAACTCTTCCTTCCATCTCGGGGTGGTGGGGCCATGCCCTGTGCACGGGCCCTGCCTGGCTAGCTCCCTGCAGTGTCCGAAGCCCCAGGTCCTCTGTGTGATCGTTTGGCTTTAGAAGGTGCATGAGATGGCCAGAGGGTTTGCAGCTGAGGTGTGGGAAAGGGGACAGGAAGTTTCTGCAGCAAATGAGCAGAAAGTGTGGGCAACACTGCACCCATTAGCACCGATGCCTGTGAGCAGAAGGGATAATCAGCCCGGTGGCAGCATCCCTGCCTCGGGTTTCACTGGGGTGGGGTTGGTTTCTGCCAGCCTCACCTTCAGTTTTGCCAAAACATGTAGGACCAGAGGAACTTTGGCTTCTCTGACCAGGAGCAGGACATGGAGGTGGCTCCTGGCAGCCTGTGAGTGCAGAGAGGAAACCTCGCCCCACTGTGCCTGTGCTAGGACAGGGAAAAGCCCCGTTCCTGGGCAGGCTGCTCTGCTGCTCCCTGGGTGGAGCCCAGCCCCATGGCCACATGTCACTGTCACCAGACCACCACCATGGGCTGAATCTCCTCTTCCCAGCACGGCCACCCTCCCCCAAAGCCCAGGTGGTGGATGGCAGTGGAGGCTTTTTGATGAGTGTCCCAAGGGATCCCCAACTCCTCTGAGCTGGAGCTGCTTGGCAGCTGCCAAATTATCTCACGGCTGCCCCCCTTGTTGCTGGACAGAGGGGATGAAGCTGGATTTACAGGACAGCCCCAGCATGTCAGTGTTAGAACCTTTTTGCAGGAAGGTGAGGGAGGGCAGCATGGGTCTGGGGGAGTAGGGCTTCACCTGCCAGCTCTGCCAGGCAGCCCCCTGTGGTGGGGAGACAGTGCAGTGCCCCATGGACTGGGCAGAGCAATCACTGATGCCTTCAGAACCTTCCTGAGCCTGTGTCCAATGCACAGCCCCTCTAACTGCTGGATGCTCACAATTATCAGGGGACCCCACCCAAGGACAGGGCCCCTGCCAGCCCTACAGCCACCCCAAGGAGCAGGCCAGGGGCCATGGCCCTGGCACATGTCACATCTCTTGAGGCTGCTCCTCTCTGGATGATCTGGGGTGGTGATCCAGGTCTGCTGGCCCTGGACCAGTGGCCCCTCTGTCACAAGTCTGTCTGTGAGGCTGCTGTCTGTGGCAATGTGCTCCGGACACAAGGTCCAGGGGAAGTCCTGGCTGACCACGCTGTTCCCTGTAGCTGCTGTTGGGCTCCTGGTTGGTCTTAAGAAAGGGTAGAGTGGAAACTGGAAATCCCCATAAAAACGTGTGTGTTAAACCTTAAAGTCTGTAGTTTTTCCAGCTACATCTGGATCCTTGCACTGCTCAGCCATGGCAAAGCATCGGGTGGGCTGGCAGCCAGTTGCACCTCTCATGCAATACTTGATGCTTTCTTTTCATGTATTTCTACATGCTGCCTCTCTGCCTCTGAGTGCAAGATTTTTAGGGCAGGGGCTGCCTTAGCCTCGCAGGTGTGTGCACTGCCTGGCACAGCAGCACCCTGATGTATTTGGGACTCTCTCCTGGCAGCAATAATTTTGTCCCTTGAGTTGACACTGCCATGAGCTCTTTGGATGTCACGGGGTTGTTGGGGGAGTGAGTGCCTTTGGTTACAGCAAACTACCAACTCCTTGCACAAATGGCCTTAGAATTTGACTTAGAGAAACATGGGGAGTGAGCCCATATAAAAAGCCACAGCCCTCAAAGCCACGAAATAGAAAGTTTTGCCTTCTCAAGTACATAACAAAGTCTGAGTGAGTAGGCAGAGTGCTGTTCTGGGATGCCAGTGGCGAGTCCTGGGGTGCTGGAGGATGGTGGTGGAGCGTGGTGTGCAGTTCTGTATCTGTCTGTGGGGCTGGGCAAGCCTCGCCTCGCCCTGGTGCAGAGCAGCCCAGGGAGCCTGCAGGGAGGAAGCTGCAGAGATGTAATGTCTGGGTTTGACAGTTGCTACAACTTGTAACAGGAAACCATTTTAGCGAAGAGGGGCGAAGAAGGAAACAGATATTTGAGTGTGGAGGGGAAGAGCTGCTTGAGATTTTCATTTTTTTCCAGGCACTCATTTAATGATGCTTCAGCTGCAGATACAACCAAACCTGTTTCTCAGCTGCCTGGTGCCTTGGGGAAGCATTTGTGGAGGTGGAATGGGTTTTGCCAGGCTCATAGGTATTCCTGCAGCCCATAATGGTGGGGCACAGCTGCAGACTCCTTTCCTCCCATCACCCGAGGTGAAGCCATGCCAGGACACTGTGATGCATGCCAGTGCATCCCCCTTAGCTGTGACCCTTGCTGGGTTCGTGTGTGTCTATCCATGGATGTCCCAAAGCCATTATCCTCCGTGCTCCCAGTGCTGGAAATGGAAACCAAGCTTATTTTCTTGGAAGCAGTGACTCAACCGAGGTAAAAAACAAGAACCTGAGGGATTAGTAGTGGATAATTAGCTGAGTATGGGCTCCTATAGAGATGCTGTTGTGACCAAAGGAGCTGCTGTGGTTGTGCTCAAGGAGGGAGGTTTATGCTGCTCTTGTATTTGGTGCTTGTGCAGACACTGCCTTGTGTCCTGCCTGCTACCGTGTCTGGCAAAAAAGTTGCAAAAGCTTAGAGAAAAGCCAAAGAGACGATTAAAGGATTGGAAAACAGGCTCTGTAATGAGGCAGGCAAAGAGCTTAGCTGGCTTGCAGGGTGTTTTATTGAAATGTGTGAGTATCTCAATGGGAACTTTGATTGAGGCAGCCCTACTGTCCTGCAGATCAGAGTGACGAAACTCAAAGGCTCACATTTCAAACTAGACAGGCTCTGAGTGAGCCAAGCAGCACTGGGGGGGGGGTGGTGATTTTCTAATTGAATGACGTGTCAATATTTAAAGAATTCTCTCTCTGCAAATGTCTAAGTGCAGCAGGGTGTTTTTCTGAGACACACAGGCTCTAGGTCGGCCGCAGCTCTTGCACAGGATTAGGCATTAACTGAGGAAGCCCTGTGGCTGTGGTTACACAAGGGCTCAGCCTGGGTGGCAGCACTGTCCCCCCGTGCCTGTGCACTCACAGCCAAGGTGAGTGGCAGGGGAGATGGGGACACAGAGGTTTGTCCTGTGGTTCCCACTGGGTGCCTGCCTGGGGTAAGCGCCAGGGAGCTTCCAGAAATGTTTCTCTTTGATTTTATTGTGTGTGCAGCTGTGGCACAGTTGGCAGCTCCAGGGTGGGCTGGGACTGGGCAGGGGATGCCACGTCAGTGGTAAAAGTAGGGAAATTGAACAGCAACTTTGTTTTTTTGTTGCTTGTAGTGCCACAACTTTGCCTGTGAACCTTTCCAGTTCACCTCTGGGAATTAATGCAGTTGGGTTGTTTACAGTTTCCAGCGCTGTTCATGTGTGTGAGAAGGAGAGCATGTGAGTGTCAGCATCCGTCATACTCCTCTAATCATGCTGCTTGAGGAGATATTCTTGATAGCAGTGCTTTGCATTTCGGAGCAAACACTTTCACCTGGGGCTGCTAAAGCTGCACTGCAGTACTCAGCTGTTCTGTCTGAGAGAGTTTTGCATAGAGTTAAGAGAAGAGTGCCTGGGTGGGTAGTTGTGTTTCTCTTATTCTGCATTCCTGCTCTGCTGTTGAATTGCAGAAGGAGAGAGAGATGTAGGTTTAATGCACAAGAAAAGGAAAACGGATAAACTGGGTTTTTGTCCCCTGCAATGCCAGCCAGTCATGGCTCTGGTTTTGTCCTATCCCACTCAGTCTCCTGTCTGCTGGCTGGTTGTCTTGTCTGTCTGTGACCCTCTCCTTTCCTTTGGGTTTAGCACAGGAACTGAACATCTGCAGCCATGACGACTCACGTCACACTCGAGGATGCCTTGTCCAACGTGGACCTGCTGGAGGAGCTGCCCCTGCCAGACCAGCAGCCATGCATTGAACCTCCTCCCTCCTCCATCATGTACCAGGTACTTCAGCTCCCCGAGGCAGAGGGTAGGGAGGGTTGTTCCAGTGGCTCATGCAAAGCACAGGGCCACACCGTGCTGTGAGAACCAGCTGAAAACATCTGGGGTTCAATGTGTTGAAGGAAGTGTTCAAAACAGATCTAGCCACAAATCTGTTCCCAAGGACTTTAAAAGGAAGGCACCAGATATTGGTGAAAGACACTTTTAAGGCCAAGCAAAAATGAGGACCAGAGTGCATGAATGGGTAGGAAGCAGGAGATAAGATTTGTGATAACAGCAGAAAGTTCTCAGCGATGTTTATTTGTGCACATATTTCTGTGCTTCCTTTTCATGATCGTGCGTGCATCGAACTGAGCAGGGCAGGCTCAAAGTCCTGCCTGACTTTGGCTGGCCTGTGCCTCTAGCACAGCTGGAACTGTTGGCATGTGAGGGAGGGCAGCTGCTAGAACCACTTCTCTGCCCTGAACAACTCAGATTTAGCTGCAGCTGCACGGACCAAGCAGAGCTTGGCAGGGGCCCAGGGCACGGCTCGGCCCCTGCTTTTGGTTCCACAGTGGGATGCCTTGGCTTCCTGGCCACCACACCCTGCCCTACAACACACACCCAGGGTTAAATATAACAGGGGGTTCCTTTCTCCATCCTGCCACTCCTGAGCTCCTGGCTCAGCTGTGGCAGTGTATAAATACACCAGCACTGTGATTGTTGTGCCTCGTACACAGGGCTCTGGAATTACAGTATCTCTTTCAGCAGGTCAGACCCCGGGCTCTTTCCAGAGCCTTGGTATCTCTAAGGGTTATCAGACCCAAAGGTCATTCTGGGCTGTTCAAATTTTAGCTCTCCCTGAAAACTCTTGATGTAATTATTTGCTTATCTCTTCTTTCAATAAAGTTTTAGCTCTTGCTGGCTTGTGTCTCATGAGGGTCTCAGGGTCCAGCCTTATGGCACAGCCTCCTTTCAGGGCCATGAGTGTGTGCACACCCCTGGGCCTAAAAACCTCCTCTAAGCTGGATCTGGAGATGTTGGCCCAGCCTGTTTCCTTGTCATACTCAGTTTGTGTGTAGCCCTCTCCCCTGTGGTCAGAAATGCACTTTCAGTCTCAGCCTGTGTTGTCATGTTGGTCACATGTGATGTCCTGGAGGCACTGAGAAGAGTAGCCCTGTGGCCACAGGTCTGTGCTCCCATCTTTCCTTCTCAGGAGATCAGGTATTGAGGTGAGTGTGGTCGCTGCAGTGCTGCTGTCATCACAAGGAGCAGCCCTGGGTGCTTGGGACCTCTGTCTGCCCTGCCCTGCAGCAGATCCCATCAGCCAGCCTTGGCAGGGGAAATTACTGAGTGCAGAGCATGTGAAGAGCACTCCAGAGAGCCAGGGGAGCTGCTTTTCCATCCCCCACCTGCCTCTGCAGTTTCTTGCTCCCCTGTCCCAGCCCAAAGCTGTATCACAGCTTCCAGGACAAGTGTTTGTCCCAACAACTGTTTGTGCTTGCAAGAGCAGCAGTAGCACTGATAATAGCACCTGGATGAAGGCTGACTTTCATATTTATCTCTTCCAGACAACTCATTCCCTGCCCTTTCTCTGTGTTTATCCTTTGCACTTCCTGCTGACAGGATGTGGTCTTCCCCCAGCAGCCAGGGCACAAACAGAAATTCATAAGGCTCCATCTGTCTTTGAGGACCCAAGCTAAAATCCTTAGAATAATTGCTGTAGCTTTTCTCTCTGCAGCAAAGTTTGGCTTCATTTTACAAGGATTTGTCAGTCTTGACTGCCATATTTCCACACTTATCCCCTGCAGGATGAATGTGTGTGATTCCAAAGCATCTCAGGGTGTATGTATGTGTGAAACTACTTCAGACCTCGAGGTGCAGCACCTCAAATAGTTCACAAGCTCCTCCCATGCCCCAGCAGCCCTACCAACTCTGCTTTTTGCCAACACATCCCATGTTAGGCTGTCCCAGGTGAGCAACCAACCAGCTGTGTTTTAATCCCCATCTCTCTGTTTTGCCCCCAGGCTAATTTTGACACAAACTTTGAAGACAGGAACGCCTTTGTGACGGGCATTGCCAGGTACATCGAGCAGGCCACGGTGCACTCCAGCATGGTGAGTCCCCTGGCACTGTCCCCAGGGTGCTGAGCCCCCAGTGCCTGCCCTGTCCCAGCAACACCCCTCTGTCTTTCAGAATGAGATGCTGGAAGAAGGCCACGAGTACGCCGTGATGCTCTACACGTGGAGGAGCTGCTCACGAGCCATCCCTCAGGTACTCAAGCCCTTCCCAGGCAGGGGTGCTCCCAGAGCACCTCATTGGTTTTGTTTGGGTGTGGGTTAGTTTGGAGTGGAGACAGAAGGACAGAGAAAGCAAAGTAAACTAAAGCAGATGATGCTGAGGCCCAGCCACAGGGAGATTTCTGCTGGTGACTGGGTACTTTGTATGTGCTGCTGTGCTGCTACTGCCTCCCCTGGCAGTGCCAGCAGGAGGCTGTGACTGAGCTGGTGGCAAGTCAACACAACAAATCATCTGCTTTAGTGTCTTGTCTGTGACATTCGTGCCTCTCTGAGAAGCTTGTGGGGTCCCTGCCCTTTCCCCCTGGCTCCCCTCAGGGCTGCTGTCGGTGCTGTGTGTGATGGAGGAGCAGACAATGCCATGCCAGAGGGTTCAGTTACAGATTCACCAGGTTTGATCCTGCAGTGACCCCTGTGCTTTGCCATGGGGCACATGGATGTGGCCATGGGGGTCCTGTGCTCGGCCTCCCAATCTCCCTGCTTGGTCAGGTGCAGCTCCCTGCTGCATCAGAGACTGTGGCTTCACAGGTGAAGACCAGAGCCTGCACCTCAATGTGCACCACTCCTCCCTACCCCAACTGCATCCTCATGGCCATCGATGCATGGTGGGATTCTCAGGGCTGTCCTGGGCAGGGCCAGGACTTGATGATCTGACCCTTCCAACTCAGAATATTCTGGGCTTCTGTGGTACTGCCTGACTGCAGTGTGGATCACCAGGGCAGGGACATTAGGTTGCCCACTGCAGAGAGGGCAAGGCTGCTTTGGCATTGTCCCCCATGTCAGGCTGGCTGACATGTCCCCCAGTGCCCTGAGAATCAGCTGCTGGGTTACTGAACGTGCACCAGAGCTGTCAGCCCCATCACAGCCTGGTGGGAGCAACAGCTGCAGACAAAACCAGAGGAGGACAGCAGGATGCCCTGGGCAGCTGGTGTTTTCCCTCTAAGTTTGGTAATGACTCCAAGTAACTGTTTTGGGAGATAGATGACAACTGAGTAAGCCCTTAAATTTAGCTTCCCAGGATTCAAGCAACAGTGACTCAGTTCATTGCTGTCAGCCACAGACAAGCCCAGTGATTTTTAATGGATCCTCAACAGAACCAAAGTAATCCCAGCGAGGCTGCAGCAGAGCTGGAACCTGGTGCCTTGTGTGTATTGCAAGACAAAGTCTCAGATAATTTCATGCTACAGCACTCCCACATTGTGCAGCAAGTCCAAACTCCATATTGCTTGGGTTCTGTGCCAGACAAATGCATTAGGAGACTTCTGTCCCTCTGAGTCAGGATTGTGCTTTTTAAGAATGCATGGAGACAGTTTCAGATCTGAAATAGCCCCTTTTTGCTTTCACCAATTGGTTTGAGAACCAGCTCCTCCTCAGGTCCCTCTCTTGTCCTCGGGTGGGGACAGGACTCCTTTGAAACAAGAAAACGGTGCCACAGTGACCCACAGCTGGGTTAGAAGCTGATGCTGACACTGGTGGTTTTCTTTGCAATGCAGGTGAAATGTAACGAACAGCCAAACCGAGTGGAGATTTATGAGAAAACAGTGGAAGTCCTGGAGCCAGAAGTCACCAAGCTTATGAAGTTCATGTATTTTCAGGTAAGTTGTCAAGGAGAGAGGCAAAAATAATCTTACTTTGGTGTTAACATCCTAAGCAGGGCTGTGCTATCCTTGCCTGCCAGGACAGCCCCCAGTAGCCTTGTAGCCACCTGAGCAGAAACCTGAGACCCGTGTGAAGGAAAATCTGTGTGTCCCTTGCTCAGCCCCAAAATCTTCTATACAAGCTGGAGAAGAGCACACCTCAGCCCTTCAAGTTCATGGAGACCCAGAGCCATCGCTCTTTGGAGCTAAGGGTGTCACAGGCTCCTGTTTTTGGGGATGTTGGCTGATGTGAAGAGCTGATTATCCACTGCCGTGTGGCAATCACAGAGCTGCTGTGGGCTCCCCATCACTGCAGGCATTATAAGCAGCTGCATCTGAGTTTCACAAACATTTTTAGGTTTTATGTCCTGTGAGGTCTTTAAGTCCCACCTAAAAAAGGCAGCCTGATGTTGTAGAATACAATTGGAGTGCTCAAGCGCCCTTCTCCCCTCAGGCACTGAGGGTGTTTGTCAGCAGTGATTTGTAACTTTTGTTTCATGGTGACAGCCAAGAGGGACCTTGGATCCTTCATCCCCAGCCCCAAACCACATTTTTTAAAGGTGGTGGGTGGAGGGGGTTCCCATGGGGGTGCATGACCCTGTGCCCCTCCCCGCAGCGCAAGGCCATCGAGCGCTTCTGCAGCGAGGTGAAGCGCCTGTGCCACGCTGAGAGGAGGAAGGACTTTGTGTCTGAGGCCTACCTCCTCACTCTGGGCAAGTTCATCAACATGTTTGCTGTCCTGGATGAGCTGAAGAACATGAAGTGCAGCGTCAAAAATGATCATTCTGCTTACAAAAGGTGAGAGGGGATGAAGTGGTGGGAATGGGGACAGGACTGGTCTGCCAGGGAGCGTTTGGTCTGCCCAGCAGCAGGGCAGGTGGACATCAGGAGGCTGGAGATGGGGTTTCTGTGCTGTCCCAGGCTCTCTTTGTGAGTTAGGGCAAATCTCTGAGCCATGTTGTGTTGCTGTTCCCTATTGGTAAATAGAGTTGTTATGTAGAAGGGTCTGAGTCTGGGGCATTGCAGCTGCAGGTCAGACAGGGAAGGTGGGTGGTGATAGCCTCACACTGCTGAGTGACCCTTGGTGATGTTGGATTTGTCCCTTCCAGAGCTGCCCAGTTCCTGCGGAAGATGGCAGACCCCCAGTCCATCCAGGAGTCCCAGAACCTCTCCATGTTCCTGGCAAACCACAACCGCATCACTCAGGCAGGTCCCTTTTCTCTGAGCCACTGAACCCTTCCATCAGCAGAGAGAAGCAGTGACCTCGTTGGGGCTGACAGCACTTCAGACCAGGCTGTGGCAGCAGCTGTTGGGTCTTTGCTGCTGACTCTGGTGGTCTTTTGGTCAGGCTGTGTAATTCCAGCAATGTCTCATGTGTCATCCTGCGTGGCTTTGAAGGTCTCTATGTCAAGACAAAGATGGAAGTCCAAAAGATGTAAGGAGAGCTCTGGAAGGGGGAGGTTCTGCCAGAACTCCATCCCCTACAGCTGCATGGGGAGCACAGCTCAGCCCCCGTGGCCCTCCACACTCCACAGGCTCCATAGCTTTTGCTGCCTAGTTAAAATACTGCACCAAGACAGGAGTCAGTCTGCTCAGAGTCACCCTCCTTTGCATCTCCCTGTCTGATGTTTGGGTGTTATGATCAGCCTGAAAGGGAGTTGTCCTGCAGACAAGGTTGTTTCTTCCAGGTGGTGCCATGAGCTGAGTCTTCTGCTGGTAAACTAAAAAAAAAGCACACAAATGAGGTTTGAAGGAACCTCTTACTGTTCTTCTCTTACTCCTTCAAATGTTTCCTCCCTGTTTTCTGCTATTCCTCTGCCCCTATGTGGATAATGTGGCTTCTGCTGTGTTTCAGTGTCTGCACCAACAGCTGGAGGTTATCCCTGGCTATGAGGAGTTGCTGGCTGATATTGTCAACATCTGTGTGGATTACTATGAAAACAAGATGTATCTCACCCCCAGTGAGAAGCACATGCTCTTAAAGGTGAGGTTGGGCCATGCTTGTGGGGCTGTGTGCTTGCATGGTTTCACTGTTGCTTTAGTAAAATGAAATTCACTCCTAGGACAACATTTCTCTTCAATTTCTTTATTTTTTTACTCCTTTGGGTTTACATGCATCCTCTCTCTGCAGAGCCAGTGGCCTCTGCTCACACGAGTTGCTATGAGTGTTCTGCAGGCAGCAGCAAAGCTGCTTTGCTTCCTCCTTTTCCTGTTCCCTTTCTGATCCCTGGTGCTTTGTGTCCTCTGCTGTGGTACCTCAGTCCTCCCATTCACCTCTTTCTGTAGCTGAACAGGCTGGACATGGCCTTGAGTCGGGGATGTTCCACCCCAGTGCTCTGGCAGGGCAGCTTTGCCAGGCAGTGCCATGAGCTGCCTCTGTGCCTGCCCTAACTTGGACCTTCTCCCACCATTTCTCTGCTGTCCTTTCTGGCCTTCTCCCTTATTCCCATATAAAAATCTTCTTTGCTCTCTCCCTTTCCTCTTCCCCATCTCCATCTCTCTGTTTCCCCACAATCTTTCCCAGTGCTGCCAGCAGCTCTGCCTGCCTTGGGACTAAGCATGTGGTGGATGAGATCACTGGTGGGTGCCCTACATCCTCCAAGGCTGGAAGGGGTTTTTCTGGTGGACATGGAAGTTCAGGATCATGGGTTTGACTTGTGTAACTGCAGAGGACATTGTAAAATCACCACCAACTTTGTAACCCAGAATTTTCTTCTTGATGCCCATTCCTAGCAATAATTCCTTGGAGAAGGCAGATGCTCCCAGGTTTGTTTTTGTGACTGTAAAGAGTCCTTGAGATGAACATGCTAAAATATCTGTTTGTTTGGTGTATTTGTCCTTGCTGTTAGTCAGTTATTGGCAATGATTGCAGTCACTATTACCATAAAAACTTCATTACAGTGGTGTGAGTCAGCTCAGGTTCTTTGAAGGGGTAATGTGGGTAGTTCATCTCTCTGTAGTGATTTGTACTGAATTCAGGGAGGGGAAAACAATCCAGGAGAATATTTTAAATTCTTCTCCTGGAGTAAACTTTCACCTTTGGGTGGAGAAGACTTTTGGGTTGTTGTTACGTGAAGAGAGGAGGAACAAATACCCAAAGGGAGCATCCTGTGTTTCTGCACAGACAACAAATGCAGTTTGTGTGTCCTTTGCCTAGCGTGTGCATCCTGCCAGACACAGGCACATTTTAAACATTTCCTCATGGGTGTCAGGTGGCAACAGGAACCTGAGATGGTCTTTCCTCATGCTGTGTGATGGAGAACTGTTTTTGACCTGTGCTGCTGACTTCATGCTAATGAAACCTTCCCTTTCCATCTTCCCCAGGTGATGGGGTTTGGCCTGTATCTCATGGATGGGAATGTCAGCAACATTTACAAGTTGGATGCCAAGAAGAGAATCAACCTTAGCAAAATAGACAAATTCTTCAAGGTCAGTGACCTGTCTGGGTGAGGCTGGTGTTTATTGCAGACCAGTGGATTAGCAGCCTGTACCATTTCACGTGCTGCTAGCCACAAACAAACCACAGGAATCATTTCCAGGTCCAAAAAACCCAGGGCCAAAGACTGAGGAATGGAATTGCTGTGACCAGTCACTGGCACAGAGCTGCAGCACGAGTGAGGTGAATGATGCCAGCCCTCAGTGCCAGCAGGGCTGTGGATGGGGAGCAGTGCTGGGACTGGCTCTGCTCCTGTGGCACTGGAGCTGGGCAGTGAGTGGGAGCTGCAGCTCTGGCTGCTTCCTGCCAAGGGGCAGAGGATGGGGAGGCTGTTTCATGGATGGGGGAAGGATGTGCCAGGCTGACATCACTTGTCTTTCTTTCACACCTTCCTGAGGCAGGTTTGCAGTCTCTGTGGTTTCAGGCCATCAGCAAACCTGACTGGTTTGCTGAGGTCTGTGTTGGTGATGGTTCTGCTTCTCTTTTCCCTCTGCAAGCTGCTGAGCTGAGGGACAGAGGACACAGCTGGCGAGCCAATGTGTGATCTGGCAGTTGTATTTTGTGTTTAAACTGTGCTCCCTGTAGCACAGAACAGGCTGTGGGGGAGTTTGTGTCAGCTGGGACTTGGAGGTGCTCGGGGAGATTTTCAAAGGGTCACTCTGGGGTTCGATGAACCGTTTTTGTCTTGTCTGAAATACAGATTTTGGGGAAAGGCCCATGAAACCTGGATGCTCCCAGTGGCAGGCTGGGAAGCAGCTGCACAAGCTCCCTTTGCTGAGGCACATCTGGCCATGGTCTGATCCACAGCTGGAGGCCAGGATGCATTGCCCTGGACCACTCAGCACAAGAAGGGTTTGGGATAACCCTGTTGGTGGAGAGGAGGGCTAAGAGCCCACACAGCACCTCAGGGAAGGCAGTGCCTCCTTTCCACTGCTTCTGGGCACAGGCTGGGTCAAGGAGGCGTTTTGGGTTTGGAGCAGGTCAGCTGTAGGAGGCATGGTGGGATCTGGCAGAAGACAAATGTGTTGGCAACAAAGAATAATAGCATAGCAAGAGGACAGCAGAAGAATTCTACAGATGGAGCTGTTAGTTTTCTTTGAGACCTACTGAGCTTGAGCAGTCCTTCCTGAGTCCTTTATTAATCTTTCTCCTGAGATGAAAAGATTAGTTTCTGTTACCAGCATTTGCTCCACATCAGGGAAAATGAGAAGGTGATGATTTGTGGAAGGGCACAGAGGGCTCCTTCCCCAATGCTCTTCCAGCACAGGGGGTTCTCCCTGATGCTTCACCCAGAGGTGGGGTGAGGAGCCTGGAAGCAGAGGCTGGTTGTAGTGTTGGATAGAGGGTGTCTCCCTGCTTATTGCTGTGAGGTTCAGTTTATGGGTGATGTGCTGGGTCTGTGCAGGGGAGGGAATAGGTGAGCCCAGGTTTCATGGAAGGTTGGTTTGCCAGCTGCTGCATCCTCTGCTGGGCAGTGGGGACTTATTGACCCCAATTTGCACCATTTCCTGGAGACAGCCCTGAGAGCAGGGGGCCACAGACACCGTGATCTTATGGATAGGGCCATGATGAGGTGTTTAAAAACCCTCCCATCACTGGGGAGACTGCTCTGCAAAGGTGATTTATCATGTCATTCTTCAGAGTCTTCTGGGTTTCCCATGATTCAGCTTTGCTAATTCAACTGAATTTCTAAATCAGGCCTTCAGTGTAATCTGTAGGGTTTGGTCATCTTGGTGCATTCAGACAGATTTGCTGTTCATCTCAAAGTGCTGTGGGCCATCAGAGAATGAGGTAAAATACCTTCCATTGCATGGAATAACTTTCTCCTTTCCAGCTTTATTTCCATTTGCACTTCTCCAGCATCTGCCGTGGTCTCACTTAATCAGTTAAGTACCACTCCAAACTATCAGATCTCAATAAGGAAATACCAACTACTCCTTTACTACATCTGCTTATTGCCTTCTGATTAAATTTCTAGTGGATTGTTCAGGAATTTGAGTAGTGAAAATGAACTAGGCCTTCATTTAAACCTTTTATGGAAGTGCCAGTGGGAATCCCTGATGACAGCATTACACATCCTGTGCACAACTCAGCCTGACAAGTGTGTGATAATAGGACAGGGAATTTGCCATCATCTTCCCTGAATTTTGGGCCAAGGCTTTTGTAGCTGGGTGAAGATGCTTCATATTTTATTGATGAGCTGTCAGTAGTCCTTGGTTGGGTGTTGTTTGCAGGTGGAAGTTTAGTAAAGGAGGGACCTGTCTGAGCTTGAGGTATCTTCAGAGCACTTGGAGTTTATTTCCCATCCAAAACCTTGTGAGATGTAAAGGGCAAGCAGAGGTCTGTTGCCTTGCCTGTGTCTTCCTCTTTATGGAGAAGTTTTAAGGCACATCAGAAGCAACTACAGTGCTGAGGCCCTGGGGAAAGCTGACACCTTCCTGGGTGTCCAGAATAGCAACATACTGGCTTTTCATCCCTCTATTCTTTTGGAGGATTAGGCTGGGAGACAATAAGTCCTGCTCAGGAATACACTTCTTCCTTTTTGTTGTAAAAAGAGCCTTTCCTCTGGCTGATTACAGCACTGAACCCTTCTGGCCATAACCAGCCTGATATCGGCGAGCCCAGGGCTCCAGAGCACTCACAGGGGGTGATTTCCTCCCACAGAAAGCCTTGTGATCATTTTCTGTCACTTCCTAGGTGTGGAATGACCCTGGGTCCAGGTTTGCACTGTGCTTCAAACAGCCTGACACTTCCCAAAGCTTCAGAGGTGCAGGATGCCTTTTTGCAGTCCCTCGTGTTGCGCTGGGGCCAGGCTCTCTCTCTCCCTCTCTCTCCCCCTCTCTCTCTCTCTCTCTGTGCCGTGTTTCAACCATCTTTTGTTTTCTTTTCCAGCAGCTGCAGGTGGTTCCTTTATTCGGCGATATGCAGATAGAACTGGCCAGATACATTAAGACCAGTGCTCACTATGAGGAGAACAAATCCAAGTGAGTGCCTGCCGTAATGTCTCTTGGCTTCTGTGTGTGTCCCGAGGGCCGTGGGAGCTGCAGCCCCACGGCGTGTGCGAGGCCTGTGCCCGTGTGTGTGTCCCCGTGAGGTGTGAGTCCGGCGTGCCAGCTCTGTGTGCCCGTGTGTACCTCCCTGTCCCCGCATGGGAAGATGTCCTCCCCTGCCCTGGGGGTGTGCAGCCAGCTCCCAAGCTCCGTGTAAGCATCCCCTGGGAGCAGGCAGGGCTGGGAGGGGGCTGGCAGCGAGGCGGGAGGAAGGAAAGGTGGCTGGTGCATGGATTGGGGCAGCGCCGAGTGCTTGTGAGCTGTGTGAGTGTGAGCAGCGTGTCCCTGCTCTGGGGTGATTTTAATCCACAGTTTGCACCCCAGGGACAAAATCCTCCAGAGCATGGACACAGCAGTGGATCTCTGCAGTAGCAGGGGTGTCTCCTCTAGCTCAGGCAGGGTTCCTGAAGAAGGACAGTGGGGATGAGGATTGAACCAGAGGCTCAGATGAAATTAATGAACTGGAAGCGGCTGACTGTGGTGCTGATGACTGGATGTGGCACTCAGTGCTCTGGTTTAGTTGGCAAGGTGGTGATCAGTCAGAGGTTGGACTCCATGATCTTAGAGGTCTTTTCCAACCTTAATGATTCTGTGATTGTGACTTTTGTGAGAGAGCAGAAGTGGGGAGCTCAGGAGCAGCCTGGGCTCGTGGGCAGTTTGCTGCTGCCATCAGATGGATCCACAGACATTGTCCCAGTCACAGCAGGCGCGTGAGAGGCCCCACTTGTGTTCGTGGCTTTGCATCACACTCACTCATTGCCAGAAGAATCGCTGTTGGGTTTGGATATCCTTGGAATAAGG
This sequence comes from Lanius collurio, assembly GCA_020086605.1. Taxonomy (NCBI): domain Eukaryota; kingdom Metazoa; phylum Chordata; class Aves; order Passeriformes; family Laniidae; genus Lanius; species Lanius collurio. The sequence continues at coordinate 4,563,234 of JACBWW010000029.1, read as the reverse complement.
TTTGCAACCACACGTGAGCAAAGCTTGTCTGAGCTGTGTCTGGCTGCAGAGGCTGGTGACAGCCAGGCTTTCACCAGGCAGTGGCCTTCCACCCGTGGGACTGTATTGGGTGGACATCAAGGTTTCTCTGGTGTCTGTGAGGAGCAGCCAGGCTGGGCTGGCTCTTCAGCAGGACAGGAGCTAACAGGGTCATTTCAGGAGTGTCATCGCTTCTGTTCACTTGTCCCCTTCCACCCTGGAGGGTCCGGCTTCTCTGCCTGCCAGGAGCAGCCCTCTGCCCCTGCCCTCCCAAAAACTGGTTGAAAAGTGCCCCGTTAATTGTTCAGGAGAGATTTGAAAACAACGTGGGAAAACTTCCTGAGCAAAAAGTTTTCAATTAAAATTGAGAGGGGGGGGGGAAAAAAAAAAAGAGAAAAAAATATGATTCCACTTAATTTAAATTTAAACTATATTTTTGAAAACTTGATTTGAAAGACAAAAACTATCTGAAGATTTGCACCTTTTTATCCCAAATCATTCAGAAAGCACATTTCAACAAAACATATGGCAGCAGCATTCCTCATTTTCTCATCTCAAAACCAAGGTAGCTCATGGGCTGTTTTACCTGTGCACAATTTTAATGTCTGTCTTGAAATCTGTCTCACGGGGTCTGTGTGCCGTACCGTACTAACCAGTGTTTCTTCCTCACTCACTTGCTTTCCCAGCAAATTGCATGGGACTCCCAGCTCTAACTCTGCCAAGGTGGATCCATGTAATCCCCATTTCTTACTAATACTGTTTTTGTCACTTTCTCTCCCTCCTTGTCTCCGTGCAAGTGGAATTAATTGGTGTTTTTCCCGCATGGCGCTTTGTTTCTGCACTGTGGAGTAGGTTGTGTGTGGCAGGGAGGGCTGGGGCAGCCCTGGCCATTCCTGCTGACCTGCCGATTGTCCGGTGGGGAGCACATGGAAACGGGTAAGAGCTGAACAGTGGGGCTGGGGGAGGATGGATTTCACAAGGAATGACGTGGCCCAGCATTTCCAGGACCTTCTACCACCACAAATACTGGCAAAAACTGCAGTTCATGTAGGGATACGTCTGTATGTCTATGTCCATAGCAGGGGCAGGTTCCTCACCTTTCTTTTGTGTGGCCAGTCTAAATTGGAGAACATGGCTGTCATAAGATGGACAGTCATTTAGGGGAAAAGAAAAAGTATAATCTGAACTTTTACATTGTGATGACACACTAAGACATGACAAGCTCACTGACAGATGTTTGCTGGCACAAAATGTTTTGGTGATGCCATTCTGGTTCTGTATCTGGGGTAATACATTATGAGGAAAAATGAGATTATTAAATTAAATAGACCTGATTTGTGCCATTCCTTCATATAACTGCCTTTGGAAGAGGAGTGCTGCCTTTTTCTTAGGATGACATTATCACATGGTACATATGGATCAATGCAAATGAAAATCTAGCTCAGTTAATCATATTCTGCTCACCATTTGTACTCAGGGTTGTTCACTGAGCTGGTAGCATGAGCCAGAACAAAAAACAATGGGAGGGCTATTTCTGTGCAGAGTTTTTCTTTGCAGGAGAAGGCAGCATGACCCAGACCTGGAGGGATGACCTCTAAGGGGATGATTATCCTTAGGCTTAGCTGAAAGGATGCAAACGATGCAGGTCTTTGAAGTTCATCCTTCCCTGAAAGCTTGTCCCATGATGGCCTGGGAAATAGCCATCTCTGCCCTTGGGGTAGGTGAGCCCACACGGAGAGCAGCCTTCAGGGTGGATGGAGCAGACACATTCAGGCTGAAAGGTGAGGCAGGCATCCCCATCACACTGTGTGAGACCACCTCCAGAAGACCCCACACACCAGAGAGACAACACAGGCTGTCACTTGCCCTGAGGGCGGCATGCCTGGAGCACGTTGAAGAGAGCAGCTGTCCCTGGGGTCTCTGAGTGCAAGCTGTGTCCTGTCCTTGACACCACTGCTCTTTTGCCCAGGTGGACATGCACTCAGAGCAGCATCAGCCCCCAGTACAACATCTGTGAGCAGATGGTGCAGATCCGGGACGACCACATCCGCTTCATCTCGGAGCTCGCCCGCTACAGCAACAGCGAGGTGGGTACGGCTGCACCCACTGCAGGCTCGTGAGATGCACAAGCTGGGTGAGAACCGTGTGGCAGCACCATGGTCTGCCACAGGTTAGAGTGAGGAGTGCTGAGGGACATGGGTGGAACAAGCCACTCTTGCTGCAGCAGTACAAAACCAAGTTCTGTAAGGCTCCTGCTGGTGCAAAAATGATGTGCACCCAGAGATCTACTGCAACAGCTTCTTCTCCTTGACCACAGTTTCCTTAAAATAAGCAGAAAAAAACCTGGCAACTCAATGTTTATTATCAGCCAAATGTCAGAACACCAATGACTTGCAAATAGGGCTTTTCAATTACAGAGGCCTATCAGTCAGGGTTTTGAGGAAAGTTCACGAAGGCATCTCTGTTCTTTTCATTACTGAATGCCAGTGCCCTCTCTGATGGCACTGGGACTGGTTTTTGCACATATGTCATCCTCATTCATCAGTGTCAGTTTAACAAATCGTGGCATTCTCAGGCACTTCTTTTTTGGCATTTGTAAGAGCTTATTTGAACTTTCAATCAGTAAAGGACTCTCAAGGATTTCAGTTGTACTAGACCATCAAAAATTAATGGGAAAGAGGAATAAAAACAGTCTGTTGTTTGCTCTGAGGTGACAGGTCAGACTCATCTTTTGGTAGGAAATAATTTGCCTGCCTGTGTGAAAAAGAGCCTTGCCTTTTCCTGAGGCATGGGCTTTAGTCAATTCTAGCTTGGTCATAAGGTCAGGAATTAATTTCAGGTGGGATTTGGGAGAGAAATCTGTTGACTGAGTGAAGTCCCTGCAGCAAGTTGCTGATTGTAGCCCTGACATGATGTGGTGTCTTCCAGGTGGTCACTGGCTCAGGCCTGGACAGCCAGAAGTCAGATGAGGAGTACAGGGAGCTCTTTGACCTGGCTTTACGAGGGCTGCAGCTGCTGTCCAAGTGGAGTGCCCACGTCATGGAAGTGGTGAGTGCATCCCTGGGAGTGCATCCCTGCATCACTGAAAGCAGTTTGGGATGAGTCTGGGTCTGGAGCAACTAAAACTATAATTCAGATGATGATGATGGAAATCCTTAATTTGCAAAGTTTTGACCACATCTCAGCACAAGTGTGTGGATGTCAAAAGCCTGATATGACTGGCAGCCTCCCAAATAAAGAAAACCAGTATTCACTAAGTGATAATAAAGCCAGGAATGTCAACCTGTAGTGATGTCTAGGGAATGTTTTCCTGCCATATGACCTTATTCAGTCTTTCTAGCCTATCTTCTTGCTCACTGCAATGTTGACATTCTCCCTTTCCATTTTCTAGTACTCTTGGAAGCTGGTTCATCCCACAGATAAATTCTGCAACAAGGATTGCCCAGGAACAGCTGAAGAGTATGAGAGAGCCACCCGGTACAACTACACCAGTGAGGAGAAGTTTGCCTTTGTGGAAGTAGGTGCTACCTGCATGAGAGTCAGAGCCAGTCCATGCTGGTTTCCTCTCCATGTTCCTCAGGCCAGGGGAAGAGGATGGAAGGGTATCCCACCAGTTCCTCATCCCTGTGACCTGTGTTAAGGGATTAAGGGCTCCCACATCCCTTAATTTGGCCTTTAAATTGCCCTTGGCCAGAGTGGGTTGGTCTTGGAGCCAGCTGACATTGGGTCTGTCAGACATGGGGGATGCTTCCAACAGCGTCTCATGAAAGTCACCCCTTGTAGCCCCTGCTACCAAAACCTTGTCTCACAAACCCAGAACAGTGGGCTTGCAGAGCAGTGTGACCTGGAGCAAGAGCAGCAGCTGTGGTCAGGAGCTGTGCAAGCACAAGAGATCCTCATCCAGTGCTCAGGACACGTCAACTCTCAGCCTGGCTGTCTGTAAACAGTGGGTACAGTCCTCTGAGCCTGGCTCTGGGAGGCCCTCACCTCCCTCCTGCCTTGCACAGTCCAGGCTGGTTTGGATGTTGCCTTATGGCTTCCTCCACTGTGCTGTTGGACAGGGAAGGCTGTGCCCTGGTGTGCATGCCTCTTCACTTTATTATACTCAGTTTTATATTTCAGATTTTTGTAAGCTGAAGAAAAACCCTTCTCTCTGAAGAAGATTTTCTCATCAACTGAGTCATATATATTTTTTTTTAATAGGGATATTAAACCCAACCTGACAGAACAAACACTGTGAGACACCTGGACATGAATGTCTCTTTAAAAATATTAAAGCTCTAAAGGTTGAATTGTTTGCAGGTTTAACTGAACTGACAGAACAAGAGACATTGCAATAGCACAAAATGATGACTTGGGTCTCTAGCACACAGTCGCTTTTTTAGGATTTCTCCAGGATTGTGTGGTGTTAAAGATCAAGAGATCACAAGCAGAAGCAAGGGACAGGGGCCATTTGCAAGAAACTGATGTTATAAATGCTTTGCTCAGCTTTTTGTCATCTATAAAGCAGCTAACACCCAAAAATTAACTGCCTAATCACTGGGCCTATGTTACTTGAGTAGAATTAATTCAGTCCCAAATTCTCTTAATGCTGGATTTATATAGCTCTTCACACAATGGTAAAACAGCAAATACACCTGGGTTTAATTTTTTCTTCAGGTGATTGCCATGATCAAAGGCCTGCAAGTGCTGATGGGGCGAATGGAGAGTGTCTTCAACCAGGCCATCCGCAACACCATCTACGCTGCCCTGCAGGACTTTGCCCAGGTGACCCTGAGGGAGCCTCTCCGACAGGCTGTCAGGAAGAAGAAGAATGTTCTGATCAGGTCAGTCTGTCCCTGAATCCAGTTCAAAACCCTTATATTTGTTAGTGTTAAACTTTTTAGTATACAAGCATGTGGCCCTGTGTATGCTCCAGTACACAAGCAGCCAACAGTCCTTGTCCAGCAGCTCCTGGGTATCATCCACCAATAACAGCTGTGTATGATCCCACCTCAGCAACCTTTCCTCCCACATGTGCACAGCCATAAGGATTTTCCTCTTGAAGTAAAATCAAGCTTAAGCCCTGCTTTCCTTCTCCCTGCCACTCCAGTGTCCTTCAGGCAATTCGGAAGACAATCTGTGACTGGGAGGGAGGCCGAGAGCCTCCAAATGATCCTTGCCTGAGAGGTGAGAAGGACCCCAAAGGTGGATTTGATATTAAAGTCCCACGACGAGCAGTAGGACCATCAAGCACACAGGTATGAGAATGTCTGTCTCCTGTGTGGGGAAATAATGGTCACAGAGCCACGTAGGAGTCTCTCACCCTGTGGATTAGCAGCTGTTTCTGTGGGCTGTTCCACAAAGTCTTCATGCTGTTGTGTGTTAAGTGTTGCTTTGGTGCCTCATTTGTTGTATAATTCCTAAAGCCTCCCATTTTAAGGGGTTGGTTATCTCTAACTCTGAAGGACAGTGGCTTATGTGTGCAGAGTGGTTGCCACCTGGGAGAAGTGGTGTTCCTTGTTTCAGAACACCAAGGCTGTGTGTGATGGTGTCTGGAGAATGGTAACTGCATGTCACCTTTCTTCCAAAGCTTTACATGGTGCGGACCATGCTGGAGTCCCTCATAGCAGACAAGAGTGGCTCGAAGAAGACTCTGAGGAGCAGCTTGGATGGGCCAATAGTCTTGGCCATTGAGGAGTTCCACAAGCAGTCCTTCTTCTTCACCCACCTTCTCAACATCAGTGGTGAGATGATGGCAGGGGGAGGCTTGAACCCAGCTCTTGCATGCTCAGAAAGGCAAAGGCAGAGCAGCTTTGCTCCTCAGTGACCTCTGCAGAAGATTTTCCTTGATTTTTCCCAAATGCTCCTACTTCTGCCTTGCTCAGGCATGCTTCTGTGTAGTAGTCATTGTGTGAACAGGGCTGAGTCAGCAAGAGCAAATAGCTGCAGGTGGTAGTTTATTTTATAGGACTGGACTTTCCTTTCTGACCTAGGTAAACTGAGCCACTGGCCACAGAAAAAGTCTTCCAGAGTAACTCTGACCCATTTCAAGTGTTCTCCCTGGGTCTCTAGAACAAAAAGGGTGATCTCTTCCTTCTTCCTGCATTACCAAGTGCTCAGGCAGCATGCACATGGTCTGGGTTTAAAACCAGAGACATCCTAGAAAAGTGTTCCATGCCCAAAAGCAAGGCTGGAGCAGCTGCCTCCTGTGCCATGCCCTCACTGCCATCCTCAGGGGAGCAATGTAGGGGTAACATGGATCTCCTCTGCATTCCAGAAGCTCTGCAACAGTGCTGTGACCTGTCCCAGCTCTGGTTCCGGGAATTCTTCTTGGAGCTGACCATGGGCCGCCGCATCCAGTTCCCCATCGAGATGTCCATGCCCTGGATCCTCACGGACCATATTTTGGAAACCAAAGAACCCTCCATGATGGAGTAAGAGCTGATGGGCTCCGTTGGGACTGTGCACATGCTGGGGGTTGGGCTTTTGTTCAGGAAGAAGGGTAGGCTGGTGATGAGCAGTCTCTTTGATGTGGGAGGTAAATAGATGTTCCTCGATCTGCTGGCACATGAATGGTACCGTGTGAACACCTCCTTAGCAGACACAGGGGCGACTTCCTGGCACTGGCACTTATTTATGTGTCATAAACAGCAGCTGGCAACTGTTGGGATGTGGGCAGGACATAGTGGCACTGTCACCTGCACACAGCACTGAGACAGATGCGTCACCAAAGGGCGTGGGCCCAGGCTAAGCTACCTCCACACCTTTTTTTTATATGTCTGATAAATGATGAGAGGAATTGATGTTATGCAAGTGTAATCATCTTCATAATGTCTTCCTCATTAGGAAAATTTGATTTTCAGTTGTATGGCCATTGTGAGAGCACTCTCTGGAGTGAGGGCAGGGTGAAAGAATTATTGAGGGCAGAAGAGAAGCAGATGTTGATTGAACAACTCATAATTAGGTCACTTCCAGGGTGGTTGTAGCTGTTTCCTGCAGAACCCAAAGAACAAGAGGGGCTGTTTGAGGGGCTGCAGGGAGTGGCAGTGATAGACATGAAGTCAGAGAAAAGCCTTTTTTTTGCATCAAGCAGGGCACATGCACTGGCTGCAGTTTATGGTGATAAGCTCCAAAGTTAATTTTAGATGTGGTCTGTGTTCTTGTCCTCAGGTATGTGCTGTACCCCCTGGACCTCTACAATGACAGTGCATACTATGCTTTGACCAAGTTCAAAAAGCAGTTCCTGTATGATGAAATTGAAGCTGAGGTAAGTTCTCTTCATCTTTATAAAGCTCACTGGGGGTCCCACTGCCCTGTTTGATGAAGCAGTTCATTATAGGCACCTCCTGAAAGAAATACCACATCAGACTGAAAAGTTTCAAAAAGACCAGCATTTCCAGAGACCTTTTCAGATTCTCCTGATTAGGGGCTTTAACTTAGCTGTACCTATAGGGAGCCATGGAAGCCAAAGGCTGTCAAATACTGGGGATATGGAAGAGTCTCAAGCAGAGGGTTTGAGACATCAGAGGAAAATGAGAAATTCCCTGAGAGGGAAGGATAATTGAGGGTGGGGGACCAGGACCTGTAAGAACATGCAGAAACTATAAAGTGAGACATGTAACTGCAATTTTCTGCTTGCCTTTAGCATTGTGAGAACTGCAGTGTGAGTTTTAGGTAGTGTGACCTTTAATGCTTGTTTGTATTAAATGAGGGACCTGCACTGGGTTATATTGATCTTGCATGCGTAGGAAGGAGCTGTTCCCTGCTGGTGACACCCTCACCAAGTCTTGTTTTTTCTCCCTCAGGTGAATTTGTGCTTTGATCAATTTGTCTACAAGCTGGCAGATCAGATCTTTGCCTATTATAAAGCAATGGCTGGCAGGTAGGAGAACCTGACTGCTGAGGGTGACTGATGATGTAGCTGCATCCAAATTGCTGTTAACCAAAAGGTTTCCTTCAGGGAGCAGCCACTGCAAGCAGACAAAGCATAGATCATCCCTGTCCCCCAGAGCTGGCTGTCCACATCAGACCAGTGTAGATGGGGAAAATTAATAAGGAGTCTTTAGTTAAAAGTGAAAAAATAATAATTGGCATCCTGAGTAGCTGTTGGAGTACAGTTTGTGAGAGTGGCAGAAAAGCAAACGGAGCTTATTACAGACATGTCCTTGCTTGACTTCTGTTTGTGTACCAGGCAAAGGACTGGAAGCCTCCCATCTCTACAAAACAGGAATATGCACTTGTCTTCACCCTACTAAAGCAGCAGGACTTATTCTTCCTTTGGGGAGATAGAACCTTTGTAGCATTTCCTCCTTACCAATTTAAAGAACGTGGGTGAACTCTAGTGAGTGTCTTCTTCTCGTGGCCCCAAAGGTGAACCAGGTCTTCCATGTGACTGCATGTTTTGTCTCTAGGTCACTCTTGGCCTTAGAGAAGGAGGACAATCACCATCACCAACCAAATATCCCCACAGCACATCTTCAAGGAGGGAGCACACCAGGGGAACCAGCCAGTACCTGGCACTGATATCTTTCAGCACATTTTTTTATCTTTTTTGAATGTTTTAACTGTAAAACACAAGGCAGTCCCTGGATAACAACCACTGCTCTGTGATTTAGCACACAGAAATTTCTTGGCATTCAGAGCCAAGGTTCAGAGAAGGACAAAAACAACTCTGGAAAGATGCATAGAGAAGATGATAGTGTTATGTTTCTATTTTCCTGACACTGCTTGCCTTTTTCAGTGTTTTACTGGACAAACGTTTCCGGGCTGAATGTAAGAACTACGGGGTGATCATTCCCTACCCACCATCCAACCGCTACGAAACACTGCTCAAGCAGAGGCACGTCCAGGTACAGTGCAAGCAGCAGGCTCCAGTGCTCATCACTCCTGGTCTGTTACCCTTTTGGTGGTGGTGGCCATCCTAGCTGAGCTTTGCTCTGGACTGAGAAGGGTAAAATCTGTTTCTGACACAAAAATGAGTTATTCCCATTTCTCTCTTTCCTTCTTAAGTAATTTAATCTCAGACGGGGTATTTGCACCACCGCTTTCACGTTTAAGCAGACTTGGAGGTTTGGTTTTAATTTGTGTGTTGACTGAAAAATAAAATACCTTTTCCCCATCAGCATATAATGTGCAAATCTCTTCTTTTGCCAGTTGCTGGGCAGATCAATCGACCTGAACAGGCTCATTACCCAGCGCATCTCTGCAGCCATGTACAAATCGTTAGACCAGGCCATCAGCCGCTTCGAGAGCGAGGACCTGACATCCATCGTGGTAAGAACTTTTATTGACTCTGAGTATGAGCAGGGAGAATAATACACTGCTGTGGATACACAGTCAACTGTCTTTTGTTTTGAGTCCCCCTGCAGCAGGTTTCAGCCAGTCATCTATCTTCCTTTATGCTGCTGAGTCTTTACTATTTCTGTTTATGCAGCTTTAATTGCATTATTATCAGACCATTAAGTATCTGTGTAAATCATAAGGTGACAGTCGGCAGTTAGACTTTGCAGAGCTCATGTAAGAGAGTCCTGTAAACTGGGAGAAGGAAATCCAGACTTTTAATTCCCTGTTGGATGAAGGTGGCTGACATTGTTTGTGTGCGTACAGGATTTTTGCTCTCTTTGATACGTTACAGGAGCATCAGAGTCAAGTAGTGTAAAATTACCAGTTCCCACCTTCAGAGGATTCTGAGGTGAAAGCCAGCCAGTGCTCAGTGGGGAACAAATTAATTTTGCTTCCTGCAGGTTCACAAAGTACTGGACCAGGACCCCCTTGAGTGGAAGTGCAATTGGCCTTGACCACCGAGTTAAACTGATGTCTTTAGTTCTGTGTGCGTGTGGATATAAAACCATTCCCCTGGCAATTAAATCAGCTGTTTCTGTTGTAATACATTGCCTTTTCTGCTGCCTTATGTGCCACAGGAGCTGGAGTGGCTCTTGGAAATCAACCGCCTGACTCACAGGCTGCTGTGCAAGCACATGACTCTGGACAGCTTCGATGCCATGTTCCGCGAGGCCAACCACAACGTGTCCGCGCCCTATGGGCGCATCACCCTCCACGTCTTCTGGGAGCTCAACTTCGACTTCCTGCCCAACTACTGCTACAACGGATCCACCAACAGGTGAGGAGGGAAAGCAAGGCCACCCAGAGACCCTGCTTTTGTTTCCAGAATGTCAAACCTGCCATATAAAGTTGACGTGCATCGTGGTAATGTTTGTCCTCCCTTATGGGATGCAAGATACTCTTAAAATGAAGTTGGAACCCACCATCTCCTCTTGGTCTTGAAAATGTAACAAATTTCAAGTAGCAGTTAGATGGTGATTGCAAGTGGCTGAGGGTTGGTTTACTCAGCAGCAGAGCTCTGCTAGCTGCTCAGATACTGCTTTCTTGCCTGCCAAAAATGAGAAGAAACCTCACTCTTGCTGGGTTTTACACCACCAACAGATAGTGGCAGGATTTTGCATTTCAGTTGATGTAGCTCAGATGATGAATTCTAACTAACCTGCAGCTGCAGGCCATCCCAGACCGTGCCCTGTGTGTGCTCAGTTAATCAGGCTCTGACCACATCCCCCCACCCTGTCTCCCATGCTCGCCACAGGTTTGTGAGGACAGCGATCCCGTTCACACAGGAGCCCCAGCGGGACAAGCCAGCCAACGTCCAGCCCTATTACCTCTACGGGTCCAAGGTCAGTAAATGAGCCACACCAGCCAGCAGGGGTGGATGTTGGAAATATTTATTTAGGAAGAGCAAGAAATGCTAGGAGTGGTTCATTAACAGAGTGGTTCATTAATGGAGTGGTTCATTAACGGGGTGGTGGGTGCAAATGTGCGGGGTCACATTGCTGTGTGCAGCCAAAAGGCCATGCAAGAAGCAGTTTCAGTGTGGTGTTGCTGTTTCTTTTCTATGTTCTTCTCCATAAAATGCCCATGTTAAGGGATGTCAGCACTACTCTGTGCTTGGTGTTGGCTCTGAGACTGAGTCACATCCATCTAAATGCACAGCGAAGTGAGCGAGTTGGTGCTGTGATGCAGTGATGCTCCCCAAGGAAGGTACCACTTCAGGAATCCCACTTTTTGTTCAAAATGGGAATTACTAAAATACTTATGTGTGCACTACTTAATACTGACAAAAAGCTCTTTTCTCAGGCTGCAATGACTGTTTATACAGATGTTATGAGGGCTTGAGGTGTGATGCTAGTGGAGGGGCACTCAAGTGTGAAACTACTTGAGTGGAGTTTATTTCTTGTGCACATTGATTGATGACTGTGAAGTGAACCTACAGCACTGATGCACATGAGCTAATGACACTGCAGTCTGCCAAGCATGGCTGTTCCCAGAGAGCTGACTTGGTTTCTTTTTTAAAAATCCTCAGCAGATGAGAATATTTTTGTCACTTGACAAAAATCTTTCTCCCTGTGACCAATGTCTATGCCTCACGTTTTACCCTAGGACAGACAGCTGCCATGGACACACAGACAGTCCTCTTGGCAAGACCTGGGAAAGAGCAGGACAAACCAAACCTCTAAGAAAGATTTTGTTTTCTTTTGCTCTCAATGAAGGCCATGCTGTGGCAAGATGGCCCTTTTATCATCACTGTTTTTATAGGAAAAAAAGTAGTGAGGGGAGTTATACGGGCTCTCCTTTATGAAACTGGAGCTCCTCATTAGCACAGTGGTCATGGGCACTTCCAGGAGCTCCTCTCTCAGTCCATCCCTCAGTGGCTCTTCTGGTGAGCTGCTTCCTTCGACCACTTCTTCAGGGCTAGTGTGGGGATGCTTCAGCCTGGCAGCCCTGTGGCACCGTGCAGACCAGAACTGCAGGCAGCCATAGGCCAGGAGGGCGAGGAAGCAGAGGAGCAGGAGGCTGCTCACCATCCACATGGACGTGGTGGGCTCGTGCTTGGAGCCGCCGAAAACCAGGGGGATTTTGTCCAGCGTGTGGAAGGTGGTGCAGTGGTTGCTGGAGGGGTAGGAGTTCTTGCATGTGATGCAGAGGACGTAGATGGTGGACGGCGTGAGGCGGTGCAGCACCAGGGAGCTGAGGGGGTGCGGGACGCGCTCCTCGCGGTGGAAGTTCTGCCGCAGGTAACCGGCAAAGACGCTGTTCCAGTTGGGGCGGTACATGACGTGGTAGTAGTTCTCTGGGCAGGGGCTGCTCATGGCCCAGGACACGGTGGCACTGGTGTAAGTGATGTTGTGCACTTCGATGTTCATCGTGCCCCTGAAACCAGAGGCAGGGAGAGGCTCAGTTTTATGGTTCGTGTCAAGGCTCAAAGGGCACTGACAACGGTGAAGTTTTTCCACTGACTTCTACTCTCCTTAGGTTGGGCTGAAGACTATCCTGGCTCACTTAGGTTACATGCTAGAATTACAAAAGACAAATCCTGCTTTTGCCCAGATCTCCTGTATCACTCTGCTTCATAGCAAAAACATCCACTTGGAGCGCAGGGTATACTTTTTGCTCCAGGTATATTTTTTATAAAATCTCTCTGACTGGTTGTCTGTATCAGAAGTTTTTTTAGCTTTCTGTTTCCCACAACATAGAAAGGATACTGCAAGTTTGATTAACATAAAGTGATCATTAAACTAGCTCCAACTTGCCTTGTGAAGCTGCCAGTCAATAAATATTTTGATTGTACACCTAAATGCCATTTAGAAAGCTCCATAAATGTTAATTCACTGTTTTAAGTTGCTGCTGCATTTTCTGTACCTTCCTTGCTTAATAGAGTATAAACTCTTTCTGTTCCTGCAGCATCTCACACTGCAGTATCAGGATCTTAAATGTGAAATCTGTAGGTTGGTGAAATATGAAATCAGTGCCTTTATGGAAACACAAATATATTAACAATAAGAACAGAGACAGAAAAAAGACAATGCCCCCTTAACAAATGTAAACTGAATTAAGCCAAAGCCAGTGAGCAGTAGATTTGATCCCTGGTGGTGGAATGCCCAGTAGTTTTTTGATACTTCCTGAGCTGTGTGGCTCAAATTACTTGAGCACATCACTCCTTCAGATCCCCAAAGTGCTCTCTGAGCCTCGCTGCAGGGTCCTCTCTCCCAGCCAGCTGAGAGCAGCACCTCCATTCAGTCAAGCTGGTTTATTTTTCCCTTTTTCCTCTCTCTCTAACAATAACTAACTTATCTTTAGTTCACTCAAGAACAAGCTCATCTTAATGACCACTCATCTGTTCTCACACGAGGCTGCTCGTGCTCGTGGCTGAGCCCTCCCAGAGCCAGCACTTACCTCCTGCCAGGTCCGTGGTGGCCCCGTCGCGGTGGCTCTGGTGACAGAGTGGCCACAGGCAGTGCCTTGCCAGCACTCACCTCCCTCCTGCCTCTGCTGAATCCCTTCCCCGAGCTCTCCCTCGTTTATACCCAGCTCGGGCTCCGTCATCTCTCACCATGGCAACCAATAGGAAGGGATGGGCAGGCATCTTCGAGTGATTTGGGGGTGTTACCCCTAAAAGCTTCTGCCTGGGAGAAGTCTGTGTCTCCAAGGCAGAAAAAACAATCCAGGCGGGTTTTTTTGGTGGCTTATTTGGTTTTTTGTTTTTTTTTCCCGTGTCCACAGTTCCCCAGCAAGACCAGAACTGAGCCCCAGCAGGGTCTGGGGTTACAAAGATGCTGGCAAATGCTATGAAATCTGGGATCCTGGCCTGTGGTACACGTTGACTCAGGGACTTTGTCATTTATTCTGTGATTTCCTGCACACTTAAACTACTGATTTAAGTTGAAGCCATAAGCAGTACATTTTGATCCCTGATGGTGCAGCAATTTCCAGTAGCCTTTTAATATTTTCTAAACCCTGTGACAGGAATAGGAATTGGGTTTTCAAAGACCTAGACCTCCTGCTGCACTACATGGGATTAAGACCAGCTCTTCTTTGAATGCCCCTGACTTAGAGATAGCTTGGGGATGTCCCCTTTCAGTCTGGTGAGAGGGCAGGAGGGAGAGGCAAAGCCAATGCCTGTGGTGTTCAGGGGAGCAGCTCGAGCCTGTGGCCAGGAGGGGACAGATGGTCCTGGTAAGGAGAGGCTCTGAACAAGTGACTTGCTGCTCATTAAAGCCAAAATGTTCTGGAGAGGATCTTTCCCAGAAATGTTGATGCTGAGTCTGGAGTTACTCATTCCACTTTCTAAGACACTCTCAGCTGTTGCACTGAAATTAGGTTGGCTGGGAGCCCTGACTTGTCTTGGGCTGTGTGCAAGTCATTTTTTGTCTCTGAGTATATTCCTCTTTCATTAGCTCTTCATTTTTGCAAGGGAATTCTGTTACAGTCAGTGCTACCTATTATCTCTCTCTGTTTAATTTTATCAGATAAAACTCTCCCTGCCTTTCCTCAGGTGAGCTCAGACAGGTCTGCGTGATGGCCAACCACAAGGTCAAAGACATGGAAATAGAACTGGGATTTAATTTGCTTCATTTGTTGCTAAATCCTCTCCAGAGCATCCCTGGTAACCTCCTGAGCTCCTAAAGCAACACTGGGACCTTCCTCACATGCTCACAATTACAGACAGCTGTCCCTGAGACCTGAGTGCAGAGTGGGCTCTGTAGGACACTGGGAGCTCTGCCCCATGCTGCAAATCCCAGCCTCCCATCCCCAAAACCTGCCCATTTGGCCCCAAACCAAAGGGGAGGCAAACCTCCCCAAAGTCTCCAGCAGGTGCTGCTCCCAGGAAGGGTCAGGGTGAGCTTTGGTTCCCTGAGGGGTCAGAAGCGGCCGCCCAGCGTGGGGGAGTGAGCTGTGCAGTGCTGTGCTGTGCAGCCAGCTTGTGCCTTCAGCTGCTTTGTCTTAAAATACCCACTGGTGTCATTTTTTACATCCTACAGTCTTCACCCCAAGCTGTGTATCTCACCCTTAAATGGAGTTATATTTTTAATTGCTGGCAGAGCATTATTATTAGACGCAAGCCTGCTGCTGGTGCACTGTGTGGCTCTGCAGAGAGCTCCATGAACCTTCCTCATCCTGCAGACAGGCTGGGGTGAATCATCCTGCTCATCCACAGCCAGTGCACATCCTAAAATGTGCCTTCTCCCAATCAGGCTAATTGCTGAGACCCCCCACTCGAGGGAGAAGCTGGTTGGGAGCTGCTCTCCAGCCCCATTATCCCTCTGAGGAGTGAGGGAGTGCTGTGAGGTGGGGGCTGTGCAGCAGCACCAGCTGCTGGCTGCCTGCATAGCCAAATATCAGCCCTATTGTGAGAAAAACCTGACCAGTTGCACCTCAGCTGGTACCAGTGGTGGTAGCCCATCTCAGGGACCAAGGCACATGCACAGACAGAAGTCCCCTGGCCATGGAGTAGCAAAGAGGCCTCCAGAAATTAATGTGGTCTCAAGACCCCACTGAAATAAGGATTTTTTTATTCCCCCAAGCCAGGATGAGTCCCAGTGTGCTAAGCCTGGGGAAATAACAGGGTAAAGGAGCCTACAGGGAGGTGTGGAAGGAAGGTGCAAGGAGCCATCTCTGGGCCACTTGGATCACCCGTGCAGCGCTCGCTTTCTGGGGACACCCGGGGCTGGGATGGTGCCTTGCCAAAGTTAAAGCAACAAAAGCTGTGGGGGTATGGCTGAGCTGGGGTCCTGGAGCACTGGCTTCCCTCTGGGATGGTCCTGTTGGCCATTTGGCACATGTTCCAGGCTGGGTGTTACTGGTGTTTAAATGGACACACTTTTCAAAAAAATGCATTGCGGTTTTTCAAACGTCTCAGGGTGCATAACCAGTGGCTGTGGGTCTGTCTCCACCAGATTTTTAAAGACTTGGTTATCTGAGGATGCAGACAGAAGCCTAAGCAGGGTGCTCAATTCTCTTAAGAGTTGGTATCCAAGGAGCTTTGAAAGTAGGCTTCTGTCTGCCTAAATAATTCTTAACTCTGACACATACTCAGGAATCTTTTTTTTTTTTCTTAAATTTTGATGGGAGAGAAAGTTCTCCTCATTGTGAATGAGCCTCCACAGCAGTCTTTCTGTACTTAATAGTATTACAGGGCTATTTTCGCCCACCAGGAACAGGAGGTGAAATTGCATTTCACAGAAAATAGGGGACTTTGTAGCTGTGTCTTATTTCTGTTAGTTCAAAGAGCAGTTGGGAATTACAGCAGGTAACAACCTGCTGGACCAGATCCGTGGGGCTGTGACAAGATGAGGGACAATTAATTGATTAAAGTAACTGACAAGTCTGTGAGAGCATGGTCAGTACATTGGTGAAATTCTATAGCTGAGAGCAAAAGAAAATACTTCCCATTTTTTAGCAAATGACTTTATAACCCATTAGTAGCTCAGATGAAGTGTTAAATCTTGTGGAGTGAGTCAGGAGTGGAGGATGACTGGAGCCTCCAGCTGGGGGTATTGCAGCAGTGGTGGAGCAAAGACAACATTTTGCCCTGTTCTGCTGCTCCAGCTCTTGCTCCTTTCCACCCAAACCTCCTCAGTGCCTCCATCCTTTGTCTCCATAATTGGCAGAAAAGGGGATCCCTCTAGAGTGGAAGCTGCAATATCCACAGGGAGGCATTTGGAATTCAGCCTGATTTGTTTCCTTATCTTTGTTTACCTTTTGGTAAGCTTGAGCCCAGGGTTAATCTCTGTTTTGCTGGAAGGGGCACTACATGCCAGGGTGGGTTTTTTGCTGCTCACTGAGGCTGGAGATGTCATGGGGTGGGAGTGCAGCCCCTCTCCTGGGCTGAGTTGTGATGCCAACACTTCCATTGCAGAGCCCTCTCTGAGCGTGTCTCAGCTAAATCTGATTCTCAGTACTTTTTCTCTGCAGAACACACGAGTGAATTAATTCCCCCTACTTCTCTTTGCCTCACACCAAATGGATCCTGTAAATGTTCCAGTGGTGAAACGTTGCAGCAATTTCCATGTTTCCAAGATGACACTGATAGAGTACATTCCTGGAAATCACTTTCTTTTCTCTGCTGCTAAAAAATTTTGGGGGCAATGTCCTGGGCACTATTCTCCCTAGACCAGTGTCAGATTCTTACCCTTTGTCACAGACCCGTGGGATGTCTGTGAAGTAGAGGCTGATGTAAAGCTTTGCAGGATGCAAAAAGGATCTTTTCTGTGTCTTTTCCATCTGCCTTTAAACTCAGTTGCTGTAGTTTCTGCTTTTCCTAATAAGCCTCATTTAAAGCAAGTGCCCATAGGGGAAAAAAAATCTATCTGCTTAAATGTATATAAAGCTTTTCATTTTAGTGTAGAACAATTTGGTTTTGAAGAGGCAAAGGACCACTGAACTGAAATACTTGATTGGGAGTGTATGGGAGAGTAAATTAACTTGGAAATGAAAGTGGTGTTGCTACATAGGAGGATAATAAAACCTTGTGACATGACAGTGTTGAGAGTTAGAATACATCTGACTACATAGGGAGAAAAGCAATCTCCTCTCCTCAAGAAGCAGAAGTGGGAATTGCCATTGGTATTATTATTTCTCCTCCTCCTCCTCCTCCTCAAAAATTATTTGAAGTGATGGAACATAATACTGTGAGAAGAGAATTACAGGTCTGGTCGATGGCCCTGTCTGACTGTCACTGTTCCAATTTCCCAGCCCCTCAACATCGCCTACAGCCACATCTACAGCTCCTACCGCAATTTCGTGGGACCTCCTCATTTCAAGACCATCTGTCGGCTCCTGGGCTACCAAGGCATCGCCGTGGTCATGGAAGAGCTGCTGAAGATCGTCAAGAGCTTGGTAATTCTGAGCCTGACCCTGGTGATGGAGAAACCCCAGAGCCTGGATAGGTACAGACAGGGCAGTCAGTGTGGGCTTTGGGATCGGGGTGTTCTCATCAGGGCACCCTCTGTCCCTTGATCCACACTGGAACACTTGGAGCCATGGGCTGGTTTTCACAGATGAGGAATCCCACTGATTGCTGTGGGATGATGGAGTGTTTCCAGCAGGATCAGACAGCATTCAGCACAAGGACAAAGATTATATGGTTTACTAAATAGAATTGAGTGCATCATCTCATATAATGTATCTACAGAGTGCAGGTGTGTTATCTCCAAGTGACAGCAGGGGCTTTAAACTAAGCAATGTGCTCTGCTCTAATCCATGTATGTCCAAAATATCTGATTTGCAGAAACTTCTTCTACATGAACATAAATTCTGTATTAAACTCTTGAGTATCCAGTGATCATTCCTCAGGTGGAAGGAGATTTCCTGTGCTAGGGAGTGACTCCTTTGGCAGCTCTGGTGAAATGCTTTTTGGGTTAGAAGCACAAGTCCAGCTGCAGCTAAGACTGAGCCTTGTTTTAGATTTCAGCTGCAAACAATGCAAACACAGCAAGCTGTATTTTGAAGTTGAAAATCCATGCAGCTGTGATTTATTCTTTGGGAGGAAGCTCTAAAAGCACTCTGACTCCATACACTTGGGCTGAATTTTATATTTGAGTGAAATCCAAATTAAGCCAGTTCTTCCCGGACTCCAGCTGAAGTTTCATCCTGTGCTGTCAGATGTGGACCCATCCACAACCAGCCTCTTTCAAAACCAGTGCCAGGAGACCTGGCATTCCAGTTTAACCTCCCTGTGTCTCCAACAGCTCCAAGGCACCATCCTGCAGTACGTGAAGACTCTGATTGAAGTAATGCCTAAGATCTGTCGCTTGCCAAGACATGAATATGGCTCTCCAGGTGGGTGCTGCAGATGGATCCTTGAGCAGGAGCTCAGCCACGTGTTGGTGCAGCATTTACTCAGGCCCACACTCATGGTTAATCCAGGTTGGGCACCTCCTGCCAGTGCCACTTGCAGCCAGGTTTGCTGGGATACTTCCATCTGCT
Source organism: Lanius collurio (assembly GCA_020086605.1). Classification (NCBI taxonomy): domain Eukaryota; kingdom Metazoa; phylum Chordata; class Aves; order Passeriformes; family Laniidae; genus Lanius; species Lanius collurio. The sequence continues at coordinate 4,544,460 of JACBWW010000029.1, read as the reverse complement.
TTGCTATTGACACTGGAACATGTATAGGAAACCTCTCCAGGAAATCTGTTGGAAATTTCCTTTTGAACACATAGATGGCTGATAAGGGATTGTCTTCTGATAGCCTCTCTTATGTTTTCAGGATTCTGTAAGCTTTTGTGAGTTCACTGGTATTTTTTAAATGCTCTGCTTAGCTGGTGAAGAGATTTTTTGCAGCATGGCTGCAGTCAGAAAGTCTGGCAGCTGTACCTGAGCCAGCACTAAGTCATCCATCACAGTCTGGAACCTCTTTCCTCCTCTGATTAGGAAATCCAGGGAATTTATATGACTTACTCCCTATTTCCCAAGGCTTACTGAAAGCAGGATAAGTTAGTTCTTCCCAGTGCCAGTCTCTGTGTACAACCCATTGAGTAGCTGCAGTTTGTGATTAAGGAAATACCAGACACTGATTGTCTTTTTAGCCAAGGTAATTGGAAGTGATTCCAGTCTCTTTCTGACTATCCTTCCTTCTCTTTTAAGGAATCCTGGAGTTTTTCCACCATCAGCTGAAGGACATCATTGAGTATGCAGAGCTGAAAACTGACGTGTTCCAGAGCCTCAGAGAAGTGGGCAATGCCATTCTCTTCTGCCTCCTTATCGAGCAGGCTTTGGTAAGGCAAAACCCCCACACCAACATCACACCTTTCCAGCTCAAGAGTAGAAGTGGAAGTGGGTTCTCCAGCAGAAGAGTTTGGGAAGTGTTACTTTCCAGCTTCTCATGTTCTCAGGGTCTCTCTGGGGCTGTGTTTTCAGAGTCTCTGGGCATGTCCATGGGGATGGTGTGCGTTGGCACTTGGTCAGGCCTCTGGGGTGGCTGAATCTGAATACTGGAAGATCCAGATTTCATTCTTGGACCCAAAGCTGCCCATTGTTTGTCCTGCTTAGAAATAAAACCAATTGGAGTTAATTTCTAGATTGTAAGCTCTCTGGGGCAGGGATCAATACTTTTTTATATATGTATTTGTACAGTGAGACGTAGATTTGATTCCTCTGCTCTTTTGGGGTGCCAGTGCAATGGAAACAACCTGATTGATTGTAATGGAGAAATGGATAAAGCAATCCAACAGGAAGCAAATCTGCTGATGATGTCCTATGACATCTTCACTGAAATTTTGGCTGGAGTAACAACTTGGTGTTGTCCCCTGCACAGAAGTTTTACACTTCCACAAGTCTCTCAGCCTCTCAACTCATGTGATGCCCTTTCAGGTGTGGGGAAAAGGCTGTGGCAGAGTGCCACTCATCTTCTTAGCTTCCAGTTTTTCACATAAATTCAGCTAGCAATGGATTTATCTCATAATTTGCCCCAGAGCCAACTGAGGAGGGCTTAACAACACAATTGTACACTAAGTGTGCATACTGTGTCATAATGGTTTGGGCAGGGTTGTTTCAGTGTTTCCAGAAATATTTCAAAATTACTTCCCTAGCATAAGACAGGATTTCCAAGCAAAACCAGAAGTTTTGTTCAGAGCAAAGCCATAAGAAAGTTCAAAGATTCCAAGTTTTATCTGGCCACAGAGTACAGACAAAACTAAAAGTCTCTGCGTGTCCTCAAAATGGATATTTCTGCCCTTGCCTTTGCATTTTAACTTCAGATCTAGAGACTTTTAATTCTTGGTACAGTGTATCAAACACATTCAATGAGCAGTGGTTGCATAAGATGAAGAAAACAAGAGATGTGTATCACCCAGCAGCTTGGCTTTTATAGAAATTTACAGAACTACCAGAGTTGCCAACTCTATTCTGACAATTTCTGTTTCTTTTTGTGGCTTTGTCACTGCTTTCTGCTGTTCTCAGTGTTGGATTTTCTGCTGGATGTACTGCATTTGCCTTTGCTGTCACATCTTTAAAGGGACACTCAAGGGATGTGGTGATTTCTTCAGAAATCCATCCTTTCAATGCAGAAATGTTCCTTCAGTCCCAGGAACTGTACATCAGCAGTGTACTGGCATTTTAGAATAGCAGAAAATAAAGACGGTGGGAATTTTCAGGATCCCTTAAGGAAAGCTACCTGTCAAAGTCCACATCTGCCTACTTCCTCTGGCAGACAAAGTCTCTCCCTCTCTAATCCCCTGTTTTTCCCCTCAGCAATAGACTCAGACTACAAAGCCATTTTTCATGCAGTGGGCACCAGTTCCCACTTGCTGGAGGATGTCAGATGCACAGAGCCATCACAGAACAAGATTTTCCCTCTAATGGAGCTCTTGTGCAGCAGGAGGAATTGCTTTTATACTGCAATTACCTTCAGAGCTGTGTGAGTGATTTAAGGCTGGTGGTATTTGCTGGCAAAAATGGTTCTGATGCAGATCTTCAGTCTGCTGCACTTTACCCCCTTTTTATTGTTAAAGTTTGAGGAATGAGGGGTTGCTTGGGGTGAAATTTCTAAGCAGAATTTGTCCTCTCAGTTAATGGGCCTTGGGGAAGAGATCTGTTAATAACATGACTAATTTTGGGACGGATATGAGGTGAGTGCAGGCTGCAAATGGCTGAAAATACTCACTTTATTAGAGGGAAACAGCAATGGAAGAACATTCACCTAGGAATGAACACTGTTTTGCAAACAAAATGGCCAAGGTGACAGGCCCGCTCCGTTAGCATCAGCACCTCTGTGCCCATGGAGGGGCCCCAGACTGTTCCTGTCCCTCCAGCACTGTGTCACAAACTGCACTCCCACAAACTTGCTCTCATCCCAGCATCCATGCTCCAGTGCAGCCTCCTGCAGCTCCATGCTCCACCGTCCTGCTGGCTGAAGGGGGGTGCCCACCCCTGCATCCCAAACAGGCCCAGCCGAGTCATCCCATCCGGCCCCCGGGTACCTTCTGCTGCGCTGTCATGATCTGCTTTCGAGTGTGTCTACATCCCTCCAGTGAGCTCAGCACTGAAAGCATGTCCTAGGAGTAGGCTTTGTAGGAGCAGGCTGATGCCTTGTCGTGACACGATGCCTCTGTGTTGAACAGCTTTGGTTTCCTCGCTGCTGTTTCCCATTGCAGACTCGTATACAATGTACTGTCAGCCATCGCTCCTCAGTCTCCACCTGCCTATTTCTAGGTTTCTCCTCCTTGTGCATCTGTGTTTGGGATTATTTTTTTCTCAAGTGCATTGGCATGCATCCCCTCAGGTGGCATCTCATGGTGTTATTCCTCTCTGGACTTGTGTTTTATTCTTCCTGGTGCCTGCACCACTGGGATTCTGATAGCCCTGGCTGAGAACACCACACCAACAACCAAATCATTTCAGACCAGTTGTGATGTACCTATTTGCAGAAGAGCCATGTGTCAGTATAGTTTTCATGTACACTTCCTAAAATAACTAAGACAAAGGGTAATTTCCACCTGGGCACTCTCTTAAAGAACAGGCTGCAGGAATTCATTTAGGGTAAGATGAAATGGAAACTTCCATATTCTTATTTTCAGGGCTAGTAAGTAAGACGGAAAATCAGTGTAAAGGTCTGGCCTTGCACAGGCAGGAAGTAACTTATTTAAGTTAGGGAAACTTCCTGACTGAAGCTGAAGTGTTTCTCCCAGTTTCAGATCATTTAGGTTCAAACCTCTGGAGTTACTACTGAGCTGGGTTGGATCTGAATAGGTGCTGTAGGCATGAACTGTTGTAGTGTTGCCCAGGCCCCTGAGCCATTCACTCTCCCCCATAGGTATTTTTTAACTTACTTTATCTTTCTTTCTTCCTGCCTCAGTCCCAGGAAGAAGTTTGTGATTTGCTGCATGCTGCTCCCTTCCAAAATATTTTGCCCAGGGTCTACATCAAAGGTAAGAAGCTGAGAGGGAAGCAGTGGGCAGACTCAGAGGTCTCTGCCCAGAGGCTGTTTTCTCTCCCATCTCTGCTGAGGATTAGCTCTGACCCTGCTTCCCCCTCCAAATAGATAAGTGGATACAGCCAAACGTCAGGTGCAAACAAAAGCCAAGGGTGCATTTCCTGTAGCCTACTTATGGCCTGAAACCTCAGTCAGTTTGGGGGTTCCCTTAAGGTGTGGGAGCCATTTCACAGCCTCTCTGGAGAATGACAGCATGAAATGTCCATCTCAACAGGAGTGCTCGGTAACAGGGACATGCTTTTGGACATGTGTGATAAAGCTGCTGCTGAGACTGCACTCGCCCATCCCTCCCTTCTCCGCATCACTGGCCCCTCATTGCTGTCAGTTTGGCTCCCTGATCCCACAGTCTCCTTGGATGGTTGCTGGGGGGCAGCTCTGAGCAAACTCGGCGGAAAGTTGCGGGTCTCCACTTCCTCCTCTCATTTCACTGTTTGCTGCTCGCTTGACAGAAGGAGAACGCTTGGAGGTGCGCATGAAGCGTCTCGAAGCCAAGTATGCCCCACTTCACCTGGTTCCCCTAATAGAGAGGCTGGGCACTCCGCAGGTAAGGATTGCATTGAAAGGGATGGCTGTTGGAAACTCGTAGCAGTCCCCACGTGGCCTGTTTGGCCTTGGGAAAAGTGATCCTTTTTTTTCTTTTGATTGATTGATTTTTTTCCCCCAAAACGTCAATTGGACGAGCAAATCTGAATTCTTGCCTGAGCAAACACTCTGAAGGGAAATTTGTGAGTGGGTCCAGAGATGTGTTGCTGCCTCCAGTCAGGAGAGCTGGCAGGGAGCTGTAAGGCAAGTGTGCTAGAAGCCAGTTCTGAATCAGAACAACTCCAAAAACCTCTTCTTCTCCACTTTAAAAAGATGGAGGATTGCTGGAGTGGTTTGAGGGGAAACTTTGCAGGGCTGTCCTAACAATCAATTGCCATCACTTTTGGGGATCCCATTTTAGGACTGAAGTGTGGTCCATTTAAGCTCATCCCTGTCAAGGAATACATCTGAGAATGGTTTCCCTCGTAGCACATGCTTAGAGCTTCAGCACATGCTTAAAATTATGGCTCCATTTAAGTGTCTTCTTGATGTGGGTCTCAGCTTGGGAAAGATCTCTTGTGCAGAAACTCAGTACTGTTAAAAATATCTCCATAGACTGATCAGTGTAATGGGCAAAATCTGAGCTCCATTGATAGTAATAATAAAACTTCAAGTGCCCATTTACTGGGTTTGATGGGATAAAAATCTTTCAAAGTATTAAATGAATCAACACCCTTTTCCTGTAATGTACTGATGAGGGAATGGAACAAACACTCAGCTGGTGTAGGAGGTGACAGAACTGTGGCAGGCAGAAAGTGGTTGATATTTTTTCTTGTATTTTTTTCTCATGGATCAAGGACGTTTTGAACTTTGCATCATTGGAAATCATCTGAAACAGAGAAATTGGCTGGATAACTGAGGACTTTGTCTTACTCTGTAGACACTTCCTTTTAAAGGAGACACTCGAGAAAAAGAATTCACCTCTGTGTTTTTGTGTCTTTGTGTTGGTCTTTCTATCTCTCCTTTCCATGCAAAATCATCATTGAATTCTGCTATTAGAGTCCACTCGTTGCTTATCTCTGCTGTAGTTACAATGGTGATGAAAACAAAAGGTATTTCATGTCCCACTAAAAAGTTCTTTTTCTGTAAACTGTTCCCATATTCATCACACAGGTACAGTTGAGTACCAGATTTTTTTTTTTTTTTGAGCTCAAACGTAAATGAACACAAGAATTGCTTTCTATAGGTGCCTCCATAGCTTCTAAGCTTGCTCCCTCTCTGCAGTTTTGGACATGCATTTTGGAAATGCAGTTTTGGACACAGGCCATTCAGGGGTTTTTCCTGCAGAAGGCATAAATGCCTTGTAGCAATTGTACAGAATCTAAGCAGAAGTTGCCTGCCCGATGCCTCTCCCAAAAGGTGGCCCCATGCATGTTACAGAATTCCATGCTGTCAAGGGGCTGAGCCAGAGTTAGTGGGGATCTATTGGTTTTTGCAGGTTTTGGGTAGGGTTCTGGCAAGTTCACCAGTAAACAGGCTGTAAAAGTTTTCAAAAATTGGAAAATCAAAACTAGATCCATACAGTGGCAGGAAAATTGCCAATGATTGTTGTAAATAATTACTTTGCATTCAGAAGCAGCTGTTTGGTGGATCATTCATAAACAGCCAGAGGGGTCAAAGTGGTTCATTCAAGGAATCCTCTCCCATTTAATGCTGACCATAAAGGTATTTAGTAAGGGGTTTTCAAAAGTGCTTGGTCTGTCTGGTTTCTTCACTGGAAGTAATCAGAGCCTTTGCTTCTGAAGACAGAAGGAATAATTGAGTCAGCACAGTGGCATCCTTTGACAATTTACCTTGAGGGCATCCTTCCTCTCCTGATCTCAGAAATCAGTGGGACCCCAGACTGTGAGGCAGCTCTGGCCACAAGACCAACAGCTTCCCAAGCTGCTTTGCCCATCTTAAGATATCTATCCTAGGATGGTAGTCCTGTATCAAATACTGGTCTTACTGTGATGATTTTTGGAACCAAACTCTGTCTGTGAATGTGCATAACTGAGTGGCACAGCCTACACTGAAAGCCAGATACATCCTCTTCTAAATTAAGATTTCTTCAGAAATCGTGTACTAAGATCACTGGAGAAGTTTGTTCTCAAAAGTATCCCTTTTATCTCTATATTTTAGCAAACAGTAATGCTAACACCTGATTTATATTTGAAATGGCTCTGCTCTGCTGTGCCCTCATTTTGCCATGACAGAGCAGTGTGTGCAGATCTATGCCCATAAGAGCTTGGAGCAGGTGAGGAGAGGGACAGTACACAGCCTTTAGCTAAAAAGATGGATAAAATAAACCCCTGATTGCCAAGCAAACACATGCAGTGTGTGCCATGGGCCCAGTGATATCATTCCTGCTTTTATCAGATCGAGGGATCCCAGACCCAGTGTGGCCTCTGCACATCATTACAGCTTTCCCTTGATATTTGCTATTAGTTGAACACTAATTGAGCTGAGGTTCCCAGAACATCCTTGAAATTGTGACACAAGCAAGACTTGAAATGCTTCTAATTTCAAGAGCAACCAAATTAAAAATGCTTGAGGTTACTGCTGGCATAAATTGATAATCGAGGATGGGGATGTGCAGGCACATGCATGCTTTTTTCATAGTGGAGTGAAGATGACCCAGCTAAACTGAGCATAATTCATGTTCCTAATGTCTGGCCAGGACATGTGCCTGCCCTTTGTCACAGCTGCTCTGAGTTCTCATCGTGACTGATTGGGATAACATTTTTATAGGCATTGCAGGGACATCTGGAAATGGAGCAAATGCTTAAAAACTGCTTAAAGCTCCAGGAAGTCCTCTGGGACAGGCAGGGTCTCACTCAAGGTCATGCTTGTTCTGTGTGGCTGTTCCAGAGTGGTGGGAGGGGTAAAGGCTCTGCCTGTGCAGCTGCTCCTCTGCTGAGGTGAGCACAGAGAGCCAGAGCCTCCCACAGCCATGGGCACGACTCTGCCAGCACTCAGCTCCCATTCCCTGAGTTATTTTTGGCAGCACTGCAAAGAGAAGTCAGTCCTGCCACTGGAACAGCAGGAAATGGGACAGCTGAGAGGTTAGGGCAGTGAGAGACCCCCACACTTGCACCACTCAGTGAGCTTGGGGGAAGGCCCTGCTTGCTTATTTTAAATCCCCTGTGTTTTTCTCTGGGGGAGCAGTGGGGCTGAAATGAAACTAATTCTCTAACTAATTTTCCTCTAGTGAAAAAGCCAAAATAACTTCATCCAGTGGAGCTATTCCAGAATTGTATATCTAAATCTGAGCAAGGGTGTCACAGAAACTATCCACACCTGTAAAGCTTCCACATGTGGGAAAAAAATTATTTGGCTTTTATAAACTACGAGTTGTCCAGTGTCAAGTTTGCAGTGGCTTCTCATCTTCCTCAGAGCTTTTTAACCCTAGCTACAAAAGAAATCAAGAAAGCTGTAGGCTGTCTACATTGTGAAGAGAAGATGGCAATGTCCAGCGCAGCAAAATGTCCCTGTTCTTGCCAGTTTTATCTTCATAATCTGCAGAAATCATGAGACAAAACCCATGAAATGAATAATGAAATGAAAATCATGAAATGAAATGCTGAGTAACACTAAGAGCAGAACAGCATGCTGGCAGAATTAAAGATCAGCATTTCTGGTCAGAGCTTTGCCTTCAGCTCTGGTGTTCTGACGTACATAGTTACTCCAAAAGATACTGAGGTCGGTAAAATATTAATATTGTGGAGCACAATATTAAGTCTCCTGCTTGAGGGATGAGTATTCTCTGGTGGGAAGTGCCATGGGAGCAGCCATCAGAGGTAAGCTTGGAGGTGAAAGACCCGGAGAGAGACCCAGGCAGCGTTAAATGCGGTGGGTCAGGGTCACATCCTCACTCGTGTCCCTCTGGTTGTCCCTCTCCTCAGCAAATAGCCATCGCCCGGGAGGGGGACCTGCTGACCAAGGAGCGGCTGTGCTGCGGGCTCTCCATGTTCGAGGTGATCCTGACACGCATCCGGAGCTACCTGCAGGACCCCATCTGGCGTGGGCCGCCCCCCTCCAACGGGGTCATGCACGTGGACGAGTGCGTGGAGTTCCACCGGCTCTGGAGCGCCATGCAGTTCGTGTACTGCATCCCCGTGGGCACCAACGAGTTCACGGCAGAGTGAGTGTCCCCACACAGCTCCTGTCACTGCAGCTCATGGGTGCACGGGGCTGGTCAGCCCCCAGAGCTGCCCTCAGCTGCAGTGAGAGCCACTGTGGAGGTAGAGGGGGAATGTGGGGGTTTGGTTGAAAGGTCTTTGTTGTGCGTGGATGCAGAAAGATGTTCGGCTTTGTGTTGGAACAGCTGGAGAAAAGAGCAAGGTAAAGGGGCATGCCCAAGGTGACAGGCAGGAGATGGGTGGATGGATCAACAACCCAGCACTAGGTCCTCACCCATCTCACCCTGCAATTCACCCTGCACAGCCTGGCCTGGGTGTAATTACACATATCTCCTTCTGAGTTCATTTTCTCTAGGTGTACCCTCACTTTCTAGGAGCAGGACTGAACCCGTTTTCCCTAGGAATTCACCAAAGAAAGTTCCTGATGCCGTGGTACTTCTCTTGCCTAACTCTATCCTGTCGTGTCTCCCCACCCATCACCCTGTTCCTCCCTCCAGGCAGTGCTTTGGAGATGGTCTGAACTGGGCAGGTTGCTCTATCATTGTTCTCCTTGGACAGCAACGGCGCTTTGACCTGTTCGACTTCTGCTACCACCTGCTGAAAGTGCAGAGGCAGGATGGGAAGGATGAAATCATAAAAAACGTGGTAAGTTGAAGGGTGGGGTCCCAAAGGACCCAAACACAGTACACTTCTTTCTGTTTTCTATCCTGCTTTATCCAAACTCATCAATTACAACAAAGCCTGGTGTTAATCTTATTCTTACTGGACGCCCTTGCTGTAAGGTTTTCATCTGCAGTCTCAGCAGACAGGCCAAGGTTTTAATTGCCTTGAAAATCAAATCTTTTTTTCTCCCAAAGCTTTTCCCTTCTTCCTGGGGTTGGGAAGCTGGACCTGAGGAGCTGGTATTTCCAGCAACCATCCTGTGGTTTGTGTGGCTTTATCAGTAAGCAGTTGGGAGCCTAGACTTTGGAACAGTTAACTTAGGACCACTCACTGATCTTGTTAATGCTCTGTCTTGAGTCATCAAACCCAATAATGAAGCAAGTCACTGGTCCCTGTGAGGTGCTAAGTGGAACAGGAACATGTGTTAGAGCTGCTTTGCCTTAGCAGAGCTTTCCAGCAGCAGGGCACAGGTTCTGCTACTTCCTAGCTGCTCAGATGATACAAGACCCTTCATGTGCTGTTTCTCTCCCTCACCATCCCTCCAGCCCTTGAAGAAGATGGCCGACAGGATCAGGAAGTATCAGATCCTGAACAACGAGATTTTTGCCATCCTGAACAAGTACATGAAGTCGGTGGAAACAGACAGTTCCACGGTGGAGCACGTGCGCTGCTTCCAGCCCCCCATCCACCAGTCGCTGGCCACCACCTGCTAGTGCAGACACGGACCCCACATGGGTTGGGAAGGGAGCAGGGACTGAACCCAAACCAGCTGGGAGGGGTAAACTTGATGGTGTGAGGCCTGACAAGGAAGTGAGGCTGGGTCTGCCTCTCCACACGAGGACACATCTTCCCCTCGGCCCCGTTTGAGTGCATGTTCCTCTGTACCATCCCTGTGATCGGTTTTACTCGTAGCTTTCGGACTTGAGGGGGGGTGGGGGTGGGCAGGCAAAATGTGCTTTTCTTCCATGAAGTGGTCCAGTTTTCCCTGTGATTCACCCAGTCCACACATCACTCTGAAGCCATACTGCAGCCTCAGGTGGGAGAGTTCCACGCTCCCACGGCGCTGAGAACCCACTCCCACCGCAGAAGCAGTGGGACAAGTCAACACCCCTGTGACATGTGCCACCAGCCACACAGCAGGAGGGGCTGAAGACAAGTTCCTGATCCACTCTTTGAGGGGAAGAAGGGATGAAGGCAGGATGTTACCCATGGCAGTGCCCTGAGGATCGAGTGCTGGGCACAGAGGAGCCCTGCCAGGCTGGTCGTGGGTGGCTGTCTGGCCCAGGCTGGGGTGAGCTTGGTCCTCTTCTGTGTCCTTGGCCTTTCCAGCAGTTGTAGGGGGAGCTTTGGCATGTGGGCTTGAGAACAGCAACGATGCAGTCACCAGATAACTCCTCAGCATTTCAGAGAGCTGGGGAAAGAGAGAACTGCCTGGGTTTTTCCATGCTATTGGGACATCCACTTATTTTAATGCAGAGGTTCTCCCCTGAAGACACATCTTCTATGGACTAAACCAGATTTCCTGTGGACTACAAAAGAGGCTGCATTCATGTGAATGTGCTCTCAAACACACTAATTTGGGTGGAGATAATCACTGGTGTTGACAGGATGCAGCTGTAGTTACCTTGAACAAACGGGATCTTTGTTCTTCAGCCAAGGATGAGAGCCAGGGTATGTAATCTTTGTGTGTTCTGGGATGCTATTTTCCCTTGGTTTAGACAAACTCCTGGTAGCACAGCAACCAAATACCTTTCTCCAGGGAATGGTGACTACCAGCAGGGCTTAGGAAACTTCCCGTCAGTCATGAATTATGTGGTTGTTTTAGAAAAGGTGAAATACAGGATAAGCTTTAAAAAATACCCAGAATTTTCCAGATTCAAAGATGCTCAGAGAGAACACTGGAGTCTGTTTCCTTTTCCCACTCAGCTAATCTAAGATCCCTGGATAGTGAGTACAAATTCAGGTGGAACTTGAAGGAGGATTTTATAACTCCTGGTCTAACCTGCTTCCCCTCAGTAGCATCATTGGAGTGATACAAAAGCTTGTGCTTCATGTGAAAGGAGATCAAATCACGTGCTTCAAGAGAAAATGATGCCAGCCTCACCATTGGCAGTGTTTCCTCTGCTTTAGCCTGGCCATAGCAGATAATTGCTGAATCCAGATGTGATAATGTGTATTTGTTTCATGCATTTCATCATGCCTTGTAAACTGCATGCTGTTACAGATGTTAAAAAGCCAGAGCCTGGGCATTTATTGTCTCAGAGGAAACATGTAATTAATTAGTAGAAATGTCCCAGCTGGTGTTTTTGTCTTAGGAAACAACAGCCAGCAAACTAATGCTGGCAAGAGGAGATCTTGATGGGTGGCATGAATTTGTGCTCCCAGGCTCTCATCACCTACTCCCTTGATAATCAATAATCACCCCACATGTGACAAGTGCTGGATATTTTCACACCTTGAGTTTCCTTTAATTACTGAGACAGACATTTTCAGCTGTAGGGAGGAAATTGTGCAGCACAGCAATCTGAAAGTAAAATGAAATCTCAGGAAGTCTGGCTGAAATCTTGGACTGGCTGGGAAGGACCCAGCCCAACAAGGCGAGTTCTTTCCTCTGTGTCATGAGGAAGAGCATCTGGGGCTTGCTCTCTATTTAGTCTTCCATTAAGGATGTCAGTTCTGGTATTCCATCATGTTCCAACACTTCTACACTACTGGAGTGAGGGTATCTAAAGATATATATTTTTAAAAGGAAGAGAAGAATCAAGCACTTTATTTTTTGTGGAAAAGATGTGAGGAAGATAGATCCAACCAAGATCCTATTTTTCCTGACCTAAATAGCAAGTGCTTGTTATTTTGGTATGAAAGTCTTGCTGAAAAGTTAGCACAAGTCCCTGTCTGGCTTTCAGAGTCACCTCTAGGCACAGCACAAATTAGTCCTAGTACATCTGACAAGCTATGGAATGCTGGAGTCTTCTTGGAAACCAGCATGAACAAGAAGCTGCTACAAAAGGATGAACTCTACCAAATGGCCCAGTCTCAGCTACCTAGACAAAATGGGATAAAGTAAGGTGAATTTAAATCCCTGTTTTCATCAGTTTGGGTCTGGAATGAGTCATGAGATACTTCAGCTAAACCTGTAAATCTCTTTGCGTTCTTTTCCTGTAGTTTTGCCACAATTCCCTGAAACCCTGCAAAACACAGTTGCACTGGAAAGTTGTTGTACAGGCTGTACTTGAACAAACAGGTAGTTGAAATCTATTTGTTGCCCTCAGATTTGCTAGCAAAAATGTAAAACCCCTCCAGATTCCAAGGGATTAAATGTTTTGAGCCAAATGTCAAAGTGCATGAAAAGGTGAGGTGTTTGGAGTGTAGACTGTATGCAGATCTTTTGCCTTGTTGCTCAAGTTGCTGCCAGTTAGTAATAATCACAGTCTTAATTTCTGAGATTTGATGTTACTGTCCTTCACTTATCTCAAGGATTCAGATACTCCTTAGTTTCAGTTTTCTCACCCTCCTTGTCTGTGTATGAGAAAGGTCCTGGCTTAGGTCTTCAAACAACTCCATGAAAATGGATATATTTTTTTTCCTCCTGTGCTTTTTAAAATGTCATAATTCTTAATGGAAATAGGGAGCACATTTGTAAGAGTGGGGCTTAATAGTAACAGATTGCCAGGGGGTCAGGCATATTCCCCGCACCTGCAGACTTTCTGCCGAGTTTGGGAGTCTTCCCTTGCAGATGTGCTTCAGTCCTGTATTTTTTAGTATTTTATAATCTGCAGACTTCTAATGTTCTTTTCCTAGGGAAATATTGACCCCTGTCTGAATACTCCCAGGTCCCCTGACAATGGACTTGCTTTTTACCTGTATTTTCTTGCTTATGCTGAAGTAGTCTGCAAACTCCTCAGCACTCTCCAGCCACCACTTGGAATGTCCACTCCAAGGACAAGTTGTTGGCTCCATACAGGAGTTACAGGGGGCAGAAAGGATGGCCTGTGTTATGAATGAAGTCAGACTGGGTTATTTTAATGTTCCCTCCAGCTAAAATGTGGCTGTTGGCAGTGCACATGCTTTTCTGGATGATGCTGCACTTGACTTTCAATGCTACAATGGAAAGGGGAAGCAAACTAGTTCAAATTCAGGACTTCAGTGGTTTTCCTTTTGAGCTCTGACAGCACTTAGTAGCACTGAACAACATTAGTCCTTTTCCTCCTGCATTATTCCAGTCCAGTAGGTTCATGTGTATTGGAGAACAAAAGAGAAAAGAATTGAAGGTGTAAAAAACCAAGAAAATAATCTCAAAAACTGTTGTCAAATGTACCATATTTGTATGAAAAGCTGCTTGAGTTATTTTGTACAATGAATTTTATTTATGGTGAGGTATATTTACGCTTGTGATCTGATACAGTGTTAAATTTTTAATCCATATTTGCTATGCAGCTGAAGATGATATTTTGATTTTGTATTATTATTTTTTGCTGTTGTTCTAAAATTCAGCCAACAGAAGCTTCCATCTCCATTAGAAGTGTTTCTGCAAGATTAAAGCATCTGATACCTGGTGATATGTCCCGTAACACAGCAACCAACAGTGTGTACAACAAATGTGGGATGACTTTTGTGATGAAGAGAAATAAAAATTGGGCTCATTTATGAAATGAGCAGAATTTACCTTGTGGTGTCATCATCATTGTGGTAACTATTACTTGGGGAGAGGTTTCAATAGTGCCTGGTACAAACAAAAAGGCTAAGTTGATAAAGACGTCGAGCTTTTGTAAAAACCAAAGGAAAAGAAAAAGAGGCTGTGTGGCCACCACCAAAACAGACATCTTTTCCAATTTCAAAATTAATGATTTTTGGGAAAAAGTTTCTTACACAACACTTTGATTTTAAGACTTGTTTTAGTGTAAGAGGGTCAGTGAAGGGAAAATCATATAATCACTTTTTATAGATTTTGACAGGCTCTTACCCAAAGCTAAACTGAGGAACTAATTTCCTCTCATTACCACAGCCTTGTCAACTCCACGGGGGCCTTTTTTATTCTAGGAGATTCTCCTTGCTATTATTTCCCCAAATTTCCATTTGAAACCAATCTTGGGTTTGTGTTGAAAGCATCCAAGGAGCAGCAGTGGTTGTTGGCTGCAGAAGGAGCAGTGGGAACCAAGGGGAAAAGATCTTCTGTGAGCTGAGGAGTTAGGGAGAAACAACTGACATGGATCTATGGGAGATGGACTCCTGTGCTCATCAGCTCCAGACCAAACGCTGTAACTGGTGTTCCCTTTCACAGCTGCTTCCCAAGGTTTCCTCATGGGAACAGCTCCCTAGCTTAAGAGGAATAGAAATGCAGTGATTCTTTACACAAAATTGGAAATGAACTTTACACCATGACCAGGCAGCTCTCTTGATCTTTCCAATGTGCTCTGAGGCTGTGCTGCAGCTCTGGGGGTGACATCCTGCTGTGCTGGACTGTTTGCCTGGTGGTTCAAAGTTTCCCAGTGTTTGCTGATTTCAACATGATTCTGCTACAGGGAATGGCAGAGAGGAGAGCAGGACTTTATTCCTGCCTCAGCCACTGTTACTGGGCAGGTTGATTGGGTTTTAGCCTTTCTCCCATTAAGAGTTCTCCTTTTTTTTTTCCTTCCTCCTTTCTTTTTCTTTTTTTTTTTTTTTTTTTTTTTTTTTTTAACTAATTCTAGCTGCTGTGTCATGGACACCCCAGTTCTCACACCAGCGCTATGAGGTGCTGAGAGCTCACATGGTCTCATCTGGAGCCAGAAGCAATTCTTGCTTTGGGTGTCTGAATTGTGACCAACCAACCCTAAGGGAGCAGAATCAAAGATACAGGCCCCTATCTTTCTTCTTCTAATGCTCCTAAATATGTTTACATCTCCAGATGAAAGTCACTAAACCAATGCAGAGAACAGTTCATTAATGGTTGTTTTATTCTTTCAAAAGCTTAACAAAATTACCCTTTCTGTGACCCCCTCTGCAAGTCAAGAGTGCCTTTCACATGTAGCTTTGCTTGATTTAGAGTTCTGATGCAAACGCCTCCAGATAAGAAGTCTGCAAACAAACGATCTGCTGATTACGTGTCACTTCACCCACTGCTGTCCATCACCAGCCCACCGCTCCCGCTCTGCCAACGTGTGGCTTTGTGGGGCCACAATGACCTGGATAAAGTATTCAGCAACCCTGGGAGAAAGGAGGCAGGATGTGTTCGGTGGCCTCATGACCCTGGATCACTCAGCAGCTCGGCACAGACCCACAGGTTCGTGCACTGGCATGGGGAGGGCAGGACTGCAAGGGTTGGAAGCCACCACGGGTGTGACAGGCTTGGGAACTGTCCCTGTTGGTGTTGTCTAAACTCTGGTAGCACCAAATGACAGCCTCAGCCACTGCAGACATGGTTACCCTGAGACAGGCTGAGTTAAAAGCTGTCTGCTCAACAAGGATCAATCTTTGAAGCTTCGAGCATCCTTTCATGTAGTGCTGCAATCATCCCAACACCAGGCAATTCCCTTAACCCCCACCCTATCAAATCATTGCCAGAAAAAGGATTCAACCTCTCTTTGAAGCAGCAAAGACCTCCTTAGAGCCCTAAAACTATACAAAGCCAGAGGAGAATATTACAAAGCTGTTCAGAAAGTTTCCACAGAAACCATGCCTAGCAGACATCCAGGGGCAAAAGTTTCCATCACCTGTTAGCAGGATACTTCCACCATTATTTTTAACAGAGGACAATTGATACTCAGTAGTTTTCCATCATTTTTTTCCAGAACAGAAGAGATGAGCAGACAAGAGCAGGGAAAAGAACAG
Organism: Lanius collurio; assembly: GCA_020086605.1. Taxonomy (NCBI): domain Eukaryota; kingdom Metazoa; phylum Chordata; class Aves; order Passeriformes; family Laniidae; genus Lanius; species Lanius collurio. The sequence continues at coordinate 4,528,440 of JACBWW010000029.1, read as the reverse complement.
TCTTTTGATGTTGCTAGGGAGGTTATTTGCATGCAAAGCTGCCTTGTTTCTGCCCCCTGGATTCCAGTCAAGATTTTGGCCTGGAAACCAGTATTTCAGGAAGAACTGCATTGTGAAAAGATGAGCTTCGAAGGAAGACTCCCTGATTTCTGGTGAGTTATTTTTAAGGCAGTGCCTGATGTGTGTATCAACCCGTGAGGTCATAGCTTGGAGCTAAATTCCCTTAATTACAACCTTCCCATTAAAATAAGGATATGAAGCAATAAAAGAGGCAGTGCCTGCATCCCTGCTTTATTGCTATCAGTCTCAACTTGCCCTTGACTAAGCACAGAAGGTTCCCTGCCAATCCCACCTGGCTCTTTGCTCCCATATTGCCAGACAGGGCCTTGCTAAATCCATCAAATGCAATTCCTATGACTTTGTTATTTTATAGACTGCACCCCCTGCAGTTCCTGTGCCAGACAGAAGGGAACACATGACACACTTGTGTCCATGGTCGATTGCAAGATCTAACTGAAGCTTTTCCCACAGTGGTGTCACCCAGCCACGCTCCTTCCCCAGTGTCTGATAGAGCCAGCTCACACTGCTGTGTCCCCTCTTTTTGGGGACATTTTCTCCATCATGTCTCTCTTCCCAGGACTTAGACTGGCTTCTTTTGGAGGTCTCACCCCTTGTCAAATCTGGCTGAAGCAGCCCACAGATTCAAATTTATCTTTGGGGATTATAAAGAGTACATAAACACACCTCTACATGGTCACAGTAGCCTTTTCCTTTAGGAAATCAAGCTGACAGGGGAAGGTAAAGCTGTGGCCCAAAGTGCCTTTTGCTTTTGCCTGCACCATGCTGTGGCAGTAATGCATGAGACTGTACCATGACCAAAAGGATTATTTTAACCCCAGATCTCTTCCATAAAAATTTGCTGCCTCCTTCACACCTCTCTGTGCACAGTGAGCACAGATGTCAGCAACACTCATGTGAAAAAGCTTAGAGATTATTTTGGACACAGTTTAACTGCCTATAATCACTCCCCAGCTATGAGCAAGACCTCAGGGTGTTGGTAAAGGTCCATCAAAGGGGAGAACCCCATGGTGGCCCAAGCACCAGAGTGAACAGGCAGAGCAGCCTGTGAGGGGATAGGGGACACAAATTCCCCCCACCAGCACAGGCAGTCAGCCCTGCAAACACAGCCAATACTTGTCCCACTCCACCATCACACTGGTTTCTGCAATCAGCCCTGTATTCACACATTGCATGAGTAGCTCATAACCAGCACCAGCCAGTAAATTTGCTAAATAGAGGCCAAATCCCACCATTATCATCTTGCCCAGGTCTTGTCCCTTTTGGTTGCAATAATAAATAACAGCAGCAGAAGTTGCTCCCAGAACACTGATAAATTAGCGCATGTTTCATTTCCTACTTCAAAACCTGCTGCCAGATGATTTGGATTGATTATCAAGTGCCCTGTGATAAAGGGGAGGACGTGAGATTTGGCTGGCACAGTCTCTCCCAGCCACTGACCCGCAGGACTGTGATGGATCAACAGACTTGATTAAAATCAAATGACTCACAAAGCACTTGAGCATTACATTTACTGATAAAAACAGTTGCTCAGAGATAGGAGCAGGCACTGAGTGAAGGAGCCATGAGGTGTTAGCAATGCTGCAGCCTGATGGTCTAAGGGAAATTCATTTTATGGGGGCGGGGAAACAAAGCAATTTCTCAGATACATTCAGATCCTGCAAATCTTATATCTATATATTGCCTTATGACAGGGACCCTTTCTACCTATAAATGTGGGCTTGCTGAAGCAAAGCTCTTGTTTCACTATTGGTTTTACTTATCTCTGTTGACCTACAGCAGAACCTGGCTAATGGCAACGAAAGGACTTTTCCATCAGCAATAGTTTCTGTGTACACACAGCTACTGAGCACAAATGCAGGAAGGGAGGTCGGTGGGAGTGAAGGAGGGTGGGGGGGGAAGACAAAACAAGGGAGGTCAGCAGAGATTGGGGATGCAGGCAAAACTCATGTGCCACACACTCCAAAACGTTCACACACCATCAGCAACGAAGGCTTCGGCTGCCCTGGGAGGGGGAGTTGGTGAAGATTCCTCTTCTCGAGTCCGAGCAAACCAAGTGACCTCACCTGACTCTCCACATGGCTGCTCCTCCAGACCCTTCACCATCTTCACAGCCCTCTTTTGGATGCTCCCTAACAACTTCATATCCTTCATATATCGAGCAGCCCAATACTTTTAGGTTGGAAAAGACCTCTAAGCTCCCCGCATCCAACCATTAACCTGCCACTGCCACTAATATTTCTCCTGTTTACTTTTAATTTCCGTTCCACCACACTCGGCACACGTGTGAAGGCTTTGCAGCGTGCACAGCCGGCTCAGCGCACACCAGGCTCTCCTTACACCTGGGCTCACACCCCTCCGAGCCTCCCTTCTGCTGCCCCAGCACCTTCCTCAGTCTCTGCAACAAAGAAAACACCCCCAGAGGAGAAACCCCTGCGGCAGGAGCCTCGTCCCGGCTCTGTGCGAAGGGGCAGAATGCTCCGGAGATGCCACCGCTCCGACCGGCCAGGCGGGGATAGAGCCAAGGGCTGGGGGTGTGGGAGCTGACCCAGGGCACCGAGCAAGGCTCACCCGGGCATTACCAGCGCTCCCAGGCCAGCGAGGGGCCGGCCCGGCCCAGGGGAGGAGCGGGGCGGGCTCAGGTGTGCCCGGCCCTGCCCTCGGCCCGGGATGCGCTGAGCGCCCGGGGAGCGAAGGCGATGGAGCCGCTGGAGACGAACAGCAGCTGCAGCAACGGTGGGTGCAGCCCCGGGGCGGCGGGACCGGGACAGGACCGGGACAGGACCGGCACAGGACCGGGACAGCTCCGGGACAGCTCCGGGACGGAGCGGCCGCTCCGGCTCCGACGGCGGGGCTGAGCCCATCGCACCCCTCGGCCTTATCCCCCCCGGCTTTGGGGCTGACTTCTGTCACTGCTTTGCTTTGGTTTGGTTTTTTTTTTTCCCTGGCTTTGCGGTTTCTTTTCCTTTTTTTTGCGGTCTCTGTAGGAATGGGGAAACTCGAGGCACGCAGCCTGTGCTGCGAGCAGCCGGCACCGCGATCTGCCAGCCTCAGAGCGCACGGAGAAGCCAGGAGTTGGGGTGTTTTTTCCTTTAAGGATTACTTAATCCACTCGGTAATCACCCCTTCACGCTGCCTTATCCTTGTGCCTGGTAGTACCTTGTGGAGATTTTCACCCAGCCGAAGGAAGCAAGTTCCCCCCTTATTCCCCAGGAAATATTTCTACGATCAAGAATATTTTCCTAGTAGAAAAAAAAAAAAAGTTATTAGGGAACCCTTGGAAATTCATCTAGAAAGTCACTGGTATTTTTTCCTTTAGAAAAACGTTTATAGCCAGTCCAGATCCAAAACCTCAGCCATGTGTGCCAGAACCAGGGATTGCAGCTGCAGAAAATCTAAACTAGGCTCCTAGTTCAGGAAAAATATGGGGCCCACGTCCAGGCTCCTGGCACAGCTGGGAGCAGTTTAGCCATTCTGTACTCCTGCCTACAGAGACACAAATACTTGCTCTAAAATTCCTATGTGAGTTCAGGCAAAAAATGGAAGTCTTTTACAAAGAGACTTTTGTACTCCACCTGGCTGCTCTGTTCCTCATGGTCACAGTCACACCATCTTTACTACACTCGGAGTAAGGATTGCAAATAGAAAGATGTGCTGGGTGTGGCAGGAGTGTCAGGAGAGGAAGAAGCTCAGCAATTTTCCCACCCCCACACAGCCACACACCTTGGCCAGAGCCACAGGGCTGCAGTGCTGATGGTGTTAACAGCAGAACTCTGTGCCTGCTCTCAGGCAGGGCTGGGTTTGCTTTAGGAACACAGGCACTCTGTGAACAGGTAGAACAAAAAAACTTTTAAACAGCAGAGGAAATTAATTGTCTGAGACGAATCTGTTGTCTTATGACACAGCTCAACAAATAGAGCAGGAACAGATGGACAGTTACAAAGTGTTGGCATCACTCCGCATTAAACCCAAAGTTACAACTGCAGATGAGCTGGGAGGTGTGAGGATTAGTTGGCTGGAAACACCAAAACCTTTGGATCAACAGGGTTAAGTGTTGATAAGGCCTAGTTCAACCCCATAACATTGCAGTTTGGTGGAGATACCCTGGCATATACATTGGGACATTCAAATGATTTTTCAGAGGTCCTTGTTGCCTTCCAGCCCAGTATGTAGACACATTCAGTGTCAAAGAGGTGCTTGAACTGCAGGCCACAAGTCTGTCAGACAACCCCCTGCCATTTCCACATGTGAGTAAAGAGGTGTCCTGAGCTCTGGGGATCTTTGGGTATTGCTGTTAGGGTGGCAGCACGGGTGGCTGTGCAGTGGGATGCCTGAATGAGCCTGAGGGAGTAGGGACACTGTTGACAGTCATGTCAGTAATTTGCTGTTTTATCTCCACGGTGTCTCACAGGGTCTCTGATCACCCTTTCGTGCCTTTCCCACCGGGTCGTGTGCCAAGTGATCAGCAGTGCTGTCCCAGCTGACTCTGTCCAGGACAATGCCACTTCGGATAGTTCCTGGATAACTCGGCTGGAAAATAATTATGGATTCTACATTGGCTTGGGCTTGGCTGTCTTCTCCAGCTTCCTCATCGGGAGCAGCGTCATCCTCAAGAAAAAAGGGCTGCTACGGCTGGTGGAGAAGGGAGGCACAAGGGCAGGTAAGGCTTTTGTTGGACAGGAGGGGGAAGGACCACCTGTTCCTAGGAGCAGTTTCCACAATCCAAATTTCAGCACTTTTAAGGCAAGGGAACACCTCTGGGTACAGTCAGTCTTCCATCAGCAATGTAAACGAGACCTTTTGTGGATGCATCTTTGTGTTTGAGACCCAGAGAGCAGTGCTGTGTGGGAGCTGAGGAGCTAATTTATGGGCCTGGCATTAGAAAGGAGTTAATTTACAGTCTCCGTGTTGGAAAGGAGCTCATTTATAGAGCCCTGCACTCGAAGAGCTCAGCTAAAAGAAGCATTTTCCTGCCTGGCACCACAAACAGCAAGTGAGTGTCCTGTGAGATCAGATGTGCCCCCACAGCAGAACAAAACGTGCCCATCTCACTGGGGAACGTGTGAGGCCAGGAGGAAGCAGAGTGCTAAAAGCTCTTTGAAATGGGCCCCTTTGCACAAAGCTGCAGCTCATGGCTGTGCCCCAGCCCAGAGCAGAACAGCGCTGTGACCCCTCTCTTGCTCTAACTGAAGCACCAGGCAGCTTTGCCACCAGGTCACCGAGCCCAGGATGAGACAAGGATGTGGCTCCGTGTGCTCAGATTGCAGTAGCAAGAGCCCTGTGTGAATGCAGGACAGGCCAGCTCTGTGAGAGCTCTGTGGTTTCAGAAGGCATCCTTTGGAGCTGTGTTGCTCAACAACCTGCAGATAACTTTCCTCCAGCACCAGGCTCTTAGGGTGAGGCATGTGTTTATGTATACACACACACATATATATGTATGGATGGGCAGTGGTGGAGCAGCACTGCCTAGAGCAGAATTGCACTGTGGAATTGGACACATCCCATCAGCATTGCAAACACACTCCAGCAGCAGGGTGAGTCCTACCTGGCAGCTGACCTACTTGCATAACTGCAAAACAGAGCAATAATAAAATAATTAAACTACTACTGCTTCCCAGTTCTGGCCTAGGAACAGTTCTTAAATAATCTTTCAGAGGAAGTAAGTATCACCATCTGCATTTTAGTCTGTGCCCATATGGGGACACAGAGGCGTGGAATGATGAAGTGACTGTCCAGAGACAGCCACCAAAGCTATCAACAGCACCTGAGCCACAGACCAGTCTTGAGTCCATCCTCTGCCACATGCAGCTGCTGAACACAGATAGGTTTGCTTTTTGGCATTATATTTGCACAATGAAATATCAGTATTGCCTGAACTGTAGATGTCTCTCTCCTCCTTCCCTCCATGAACTCTTCCCGCAGCAGAGCCAAGCGAGTAAAACAAGAGCAAACCCCTCCTTGTTTCTTCAGAATGTTTAACATTCTGGAAGGAATTGTAGATTAATTGCAGAAAATTGCAGCTGACAAAAAGAGTCCTTGGGAAAAAACCCCGACCAAGCAAAAAGACCCTAAAACAAATAAACCAGCAATTTCTGAGGAATACCAAAGCATAACATTTGAACTTCAGCATTTATGGAGTTGTTGAGGAACCAGAAGAGGCTGAACTCTAGCAGAAGATTTTTCCCTGTGTCCTGAAGTCTTCCTGTTCAACTCATCATTGCCCCTTGTCCTATCTTGCCCTGTAATCTTTCAATCCCAGTGTGTCACCCCTGCTATGTGAGCACATCACTTTTCTCCAAGGCAAGTCAAACACTGCTGTTACTGGCAGCTCCAGTCGGGTCAGATTTATCAAAAACTTGGGCTCTCCCTGACCTAGCAAAATCAGGGTTCACCATGTCAACAGGCTCAAGCTCCTTGTGTCCAACAGCTTGGGGGGTTAAGGACCAGAACTGGATTAGTTCCCAACACAATGTGTCCATTCTCCCTTATTCTTTGCCACACTCTTCCCCTTGCAATTTATCCCTCTCCCAAGGGACATTCTCATCCCTTGCTCTGAAGAATATGGTTGTTAACTCCTGCGTGTGCTTTTCTTCCCCAGGAGATGGAGGCCATGGCTACCTAAAGGACTGGCTCTGGTGGGCTGGCTTGTTAACCAGTGAGTAGGAGCTGTTTCCCTGGGTTTGTAGCTTTTCCAGGGTCTGTCCCTGTGAATGAGGTGTGGGACAAACTGTGTATTGTGCTTAAAGCCTGTTTCCTGTCGAGTTCCCCCATCCTCAGGGAGAGGAGAGGGAGTGATCCCCGCAGGATCTCCCTTTCCATCCTCCTGCAGAACTGGTAGGACTTGCTAGCTTGGTTTTACCTGATCAAAAGCATGAAAAGCCAGATTTTAATAAAGCAGCTGGCAGGTCCAGGGCAAACAGCCTCCTCTGAGTGCCTGGGGGCTCCGGGAAGGTTTCCTGCTGCACCACAGGGAGATAACAAAGAGGTAGCACCTCCCTCCATGAAAAAAAAAAAAACTTGCTTTCCCTTAAAACAAGCCTTAAAACCTTTATTTCTTGCTGCAGCATTACAGTATCTCCTCAAATCGGACTCAAAGCTGCACAGAGAGCAGCAGATTTTATAGCAGGGTGTTTCAGAGCCCTCTTCTCTGCTCTCACCGTGGCAGCCACAGCTCCAGGTGCCCCCAGCTCGCCCTGCCCATGCAGCTCCTGTGAGCCAGCACAGCCCTCACTGCTCGGGGACAGGGACAGCCCAGCCAGAGAGGGACACCCCAGCCCCACAGAAGGACATGGTGTGGAGGGCAGGAGCAGCCTCCCAGCCCTGGGGCTCCCACAGCTGCCCCCTCCCTCATTAACCCCACTCAGGGCAGCTGCCTGGCTGGGCTGGGGGGGTTCATGAGCCCACCTGGGTTAGCCCTGTCCTGGCCAAGCCCTGGCACCCCCAGCCCTCCCCATGGAGGGGCTCCCTTCTCCAGGGGTGCCTCTTTTGATTTGTAATGGATTTTCACCCAGTATCTGGCCCTGTTTAGCAGCAGCATGAAGCTCCCAGCATGAAACCCACTCTCCCAGTGACACCTTGCTGGTTTGCAAGCCCCCAAGAGAAAACACAGAAAGTGCACTGTAACTCACTGGTGTTTATTTTTCTTGTGTTTGTTTAGTGGGTGGAGGGGAAGCTGCCAACTTCGCTGCCTATGCCTTTGCTCCTGCAACTATTGTCACGCCTCTGGGGGCTCTGAGCGTGCTCATAAGGTGATTTTTGTGTCTATAATTTGCAATTTGCCTTTTTTTTTTTTTCTTGTTTGCCTGTTTGACTTATAAAGATAGACTTGAAGGGGTGCTAATATGATTTATTCTGCCCAAAGGAAAAAAATACTCAGTGTTTTCTAAAAAACACTTCAGCATTTGTTGTCCTTTTGGGGGATCATTTGGGAACCATTGAATTAAGTGGCATGCCCTTCTGGAAATGCTGCATGTGGAGAGCAGCCACGTACACTGCAGGTTAAATTATTGCAAATACCTGCATTACTTCATTCCTTATTGCAGCTCTTCAACCAACCGAGGACTGGTGGGGTTTTATTGTTTGTTTGTTTTGTCTTTGCAATCAAGAGTACTAAAAATTTAAAAGGGTCAAAAATATCAGGCTTGTTTTCAAACTGCCTTTCATCTGTCTTTTATTTTATAAGCTTTTAGGGTCTTCTCATGTTGTAGGCTTTTGTACTTCTGGCTGTTGCCAAAGGGGCTGAAACCGTATTTTCTTTCTTTATTTTTAAATAGCAGATTCCTACCAAAATACATGCTCTGGGTACTTAAGGTTTTATAGAAAGACTGTTTTGTATTATTGTGAAATGCATAAGCAAACTGAGAGTTAGGACTGCTCTGGTGTCCTGCTCCTGCTTTTTTGAGGAACAACTAGATGTTTTTCTAGATATATCTGTAGCCCCAGTAATTTCAGAGTTTCTCTTAGGCTTAATAGTTCTGATGATTTAGTTAAAATTACCATAGCTTTTTTGTTGTTAGATTCAGGTTTTTTCTCTGTTACACTCATCCTTCAGGTAATTTTCTTGAGCACTAAAAGCTTCATAATGCCCAGCAGCTCCTGAGTGATTCTGCAGACCCTGAAAAAATATTTCTGAGGATGTGCTAAAACATTCTGCATTTTTGCACCTTGCTAACATAAGAGCTGTGATCTCCAGGTCACACCTGCACCCCTGCAGGTTCAGCTGTTGATAGATACCATGTGATTGTGTATTAACACACTGGAATCCAACTAATTTACACCAGATTTGCATCTTTGAATCACATGGAAGCATTCTTAACTTTTTTTGAGCTGCTGTTCCTTCTTTAAAGGACTGCAAAGCATTGGCTGATGTTTTTCTGTCCTGTGCAGTGCCATTCTGTCCTCATATTTGCTTGGAGAACGGCTCAACCTGCTGGGAAAGCTGGGCTGCCTGCTGAGCCTGGTGGGCAGCACTGTGATGGTCATACATGCCCCAGAGGACGAGGAGGTCACCACTCTGGAGGAAATGACTTCCAAGCTGAAGGAGCCTGGTACGCAGCCGGCCGGCTTTTCCCTCGGAGGGCTGGGCAGTGCCAACTGCTCTCTGTGCCCACTGCTCCAGTTTTGAGTTCTCCTCTCCCTCCTGCAGGTTTCCTGGCTTATGCTGCAATCCTCCTGGCTCTCTGCTTCCTCCTGATCTTCTACCTCGCACCCCGTTACGGCCAGAGCAACATCCTCGTCTACCTCACCATCTGCTCCGTTATCGGCGCCTTCTCCGTGTCCTCAGTCAAGGGCTTGGGAATTGCCATCAAGGGCTTCTTTGCTGGCCAGCCTGTGCTGCAGCATCCACTGACATGGATCCTGGTCGTCACCCTGGTGGCATCCATCACCACACAGATCAACTACCTCAACAAGTCTCTAGACATTTTCAACACCTCTTTGGTGTTCCCCATCTACTACGTGCTGTTCACCACCATCGTCATCACCACTTCCATCATCCTCTTTAAGGAGTGGGTCACCATGACCGTGGTTGACATCATTGGGACAGTCTGTGGCTTCCTCACCATCATTTTGGGGGTGTTTTTACTCCATGCTTTCAAAGACATGGATGTCAGTTTAGGGAATTTACCACAAGTCCTTCAGAATGAACAGCCAGCACTGGTCACCAGGGATGACAAGAACATCCTGATAGAGGTGGACAACTCCAGCATTGCCCCAGAGGATAAACCCAAAGTATTTGTGCTTTACACTTAGGGCATTGCATGCAGGGAACTGGAGGTTGGGTGGGTGATGTCAATATTCCAGGGGCAAGGAGAAAAATTTAAAAAGGAAAAGCAGAAAATATAACAAATGGTGTCTTTTCCAAAGCCAAATCTTTCTCTGGGCTTTTGGACAGGGTCTCTGTCATGGTGTGGTAGCAAGGGGTGTGTTTAATCCTCACTGGGCCTTAATACATGAGGCCACAGGAAACAAAAATCATCTAGAAGTATGAGAGTCCTGGAACAATGTTCCTCTCTGAGGCCCCTTCCCATCTCTTATTCTTGGCACAGCTGATCTTTACCTTTCCCTCCTTCCCCCGGGGGGCATTGATGTCTTTGTTTCCAGGCCTTGATGGATCATTGATTATTGTTTCTTGTCTTTTTTTGTTTCCTTTCTAGACAGTTGCATGAACTCTAAAATACACTCCAGCATCTCAAGAGGAGGTGAGAGACAAGGACTGAATGGTGCACGCCTGCTATTCAGACTCTGCTCATCCATGTTTAATCACTTGCTCTGCAAATAATGGGACAAGAATATTGGTGAATATGGGAAAAACATGGTGAATTTTGCAGTAGCTGCTCACTCAGGCTCAGTGGCAGGATTCAAGCCATGAAGTGTTTTTACTGAGAGATCTATTTCAGCTTCTGTTTTTTTGTGAGCTGCAGGAGTTTCCCTGAAGCAGTGTTAATTATTTTTATGGAAGTTTTGTTTCTTTGGGTTGTTTGTTATTTTTTTTTTCCCCTTAGCATCTCTGGTGCCCAGGCCTTGGTGAAATTGCTGGGCCTGACCCAGATCCCACCTGGGCAAGGGCAGCCCCTGCTCAGGCTGAGGAGCTCCCATGTCAGGAGAAACTCTGCCACCATCTCCAACACTTCTGGTGAAAATCTTTTCAGCCTGAAAGACCAAGTAGCTGTAAATGTTATGTAATTTTTTCCTCAGGAAATATCTTGACCTTGGCAAGCCCCCTCCCAATTCTTTGAACCCCATGAGGTGTCCTACTGTCCTCTGAGATGCTCACAGGATTATACCTGGGCCTGAGCATCACTGAGCAAATACTACATGGGGATGTGGGAGAGAGTACTATGCAATTTCTTATTTTAATAACATTTCACTACTATTTTTTTGGAATATGGAAAGGGAAATAAAGGGGTTTTTTTTAAAAAAAAAAAAAGTTGCAGGTGGGTCTGAAAGTTTTTAATGATTTCTCTGATGTTACTGGTATAGCCCTAAAGGATAAAGAGGCTGAGGGACAACTGAGAACAACAGCAAGAGCATCTGGAGTGGAGTAAAACAGCAGCGACCTCCTTTGGTGGCAGAAAATAATCCAAGTCACCCACTCCAAATTTGGTGTTGGCATCCTGATCAGTGTGATGCTTTATGCATTTTATTTTAGAAAATGGCTGTAAATGGGACTCAACTCACTCTCTAGAAGTGCATTTCATAAAAGCAATCCTGCTATCCCTGGAGAAATACCACATAGAAAATGAAAATTTGAACTGAGGTAATGAAATAACACACAGTGAAAGAGTATTTGTTAATGACAACCAACAAATTTTATTAAAACTAAGCAAAAGGCACAATGAATTGCATTCTTCAAGTATTTGCATAGATGCATAGAGAGAATTATTGTAAACCATTAACATGTGGACACAGGAGAAAGTGAGATGTATTGTGTTATAAATTCTCCCAGGTAACATTATCTTTCTAAAAAATCAGGTTTTACCATCTTTTACTCCTCCTGCAGTTTCCCTGGTCTCATTCACTCAACTTGCACACATCTGAAAATTTAAAAGGACTTACTTAAAACTACCTTTTGGAGATTTTTGGGATATTCCAGCAATAAAGTTTTCCATTAGAGTTTGGGCATGTCCAGTTGTTCTCTGAGCAATGTGTGTCCAGGGGTGGCTTTTTTAAAAACCTTGATCCCATGCTCACATGAAATGCAGTGAAAATAATTTTGGTGATTTTTAGTGGCCATTTGCTGAAGATCAGGGGTTGGAGCAGAAGCACTGCTGTCCTCAGTGAGGGCTCAGATATGAGATCAAGTTCTTGTGGTTGAATCAACTACTACAGTGTATGTACAGTCCTGCTCCACCTGTGAGCATCCAAACATGCCATTACATACCAAGAAATCACAGATTTGGGGTTGTTTGAATGCACATTTTTATATGTAATACACCCCAACTCTAGAAAAAGAGAGAAAGATTAGAAAGCTGTTGTCTTTTACTTGCCCTCCCTTATTTCAGAAAAAAGTTTTTTAAGTTGGTTTCCAGGCACATAGAAGGTAAGAAAATGTCTACAATTAGTAAGATAAGGAATAATCAGTGAGAATTTCAAGATGCACCATGTGAGCCGTTTCCTTGTGGAGAAAGAGGTAGTAAAGTTGTGAAAACTAATGTGGTTTAAGTCATCCTACAGATACACTGCTACATATAAGTACAAATTTAATGAGTTCTTAGGGTTTTTCTGGGGTTTCTTTAATAAGCAGACCTTGGGGAAAGAGAACCAGCAAACAAGACTCTTTTTTCTTTATGCCAATAATACAGTTTCTCTCATGTGTGGAGCAGCAGTCACGCTCTTTGAGGATTTGTCCATAATTAATCAGACACAAGAGAACTGTTGTAACCAGAGCTCCAGATTTCCCTGTGTTCTCCTAGGAAATAATTTCAAGGAAAAAAAAAAAAAAGAATCTGGCATAACAAAAGGTCTTATTTTAAAATCCTGAGGAAAAGGAAAAAACCCACATACAAAAGCCAAACTATTAGGAGAAGAAAAAACCAAATTCATAAGGGAGGGTCCTCAGGGTCAGAAGCATCAGCTGCTTAAAGTGCACACAGACAGCTCTCTCCATCCATGGCCTGGAGAAAAACCCTGGAGTAAGAGAGCTGCCCTACAAAAGCACCATGTGTTGTGTTCATATTTCAGCTGCTTCTCCACCTGGGCCTTTTTCAGGTAGGTTTTTCACTGCTTAGGGAGCAGACAGCCCATGCTGAGTTACAGCTCAGCACAGAGCAGAGCCTGAGGAGACACGTGCAAAAACATCCACTGATCATGGTACCGCACACTGCAGGGGGGTCTCAGCTGCCTTCTGCTGATCCTCCTGCTGCCCTTTTGCTCTGGATCTTGGCCAGAGCTTCCCTGTCGTACCTTGAGTGTGTCCTAATGACATGGATTGGAGCTCATGGGCCATGCTGGGGCTGCTTTTGGGGTTTACAGCACCAAGGGAAGACAAGCGAGTGCCGGAGGGCAGAAGGGTTGCAATGCTCTTGCTGAAGAGGGTTATGTGGGGAAAATAATTAATCCCCTCTGATAAAGCTGATCAAAATCCACAGTGGCCCCACAAAGTATAGTTCCATGGTTGACTCCCTGTTGGGGCCCCACTTGCCACCCACTGTAAACAGAGAATAAACTGAAGAATGTTATCACCAGCTGCCTTCTGGTCTCCCCAGAGGCAGTGGGTTCTGTATAGCACCAAAATGCTCCTGCAGCTGCATGGGGTGGGGGCTGAGGAAGCCAACAGGGCTCACATGAAAGCCCATCAGGGCCAGCACCTGCACCCCCAGCTTGTTCTCCCTGGTAACACTTAAATAACTGATTAAAAACACGTGAAACCCCCATCACCCCATCCCTGCACTGGATATTGCACAACAATATTTAAATACCGTATAAACAAGTTATCCCTACGTGGAAAAGGCAGAGAGGGTCCAGCTGAGCCTGGCGTGTACCTGGGCCACCCCTGCCATGCCTGACTGCAGCTTGGTGGTCACAGAAGACACGGGGTGGGGCAGGAGGAGAGGAACTGAGGCACTGTCCATGGCAGTGAAGGTGTGAGTGTGGGTTTGGGTGATGAAGGCACTCCAGTGCCCTGTGAAGGCCAGAGCCAGCCAGGAACAGGCTGCTTCAGGAATGCCCGTGGGAGCCTGGCTGTCCCACTCTCAAGATGTTCACTGCTCCAGCTGTCCAGGCACCAGTGCTCTGGGGGAGATGGAAAAAAGGGGGAAAGAAGAAGAGTGAGCACTGATGGAAGAACAAGAGCTGTCCTTGCCCTCCCCAGGGGAAGCCTGCCTGCATTCACACCCCAATGCATCACATAGGAACTCTCCCACAGGGAAGTTCCAGCAGTTTTGTCCATTTTTCACAGCTGGCCTCCTGGGTATTGCAGGCTGGAGACAACATAACTGCATGTGTGGAGCTGAGATGTTTTGTTTTAAAGGGCCCAGTTTGCAGGGCACTGAACTCAGTGCCTAAAAGTCCCTTATTAACTGCCTGTATCCTGGATGATTTTTTGGGAAACACTGCCTGCAGAGAAAGCATCTCCTTAGCCATGGCTAGAGAGGCTGGAACGAATTTTAGTTCTTTACTGGGATGTTCAAGCCTTGTGTGAATCTTCATGTTTTGCCACTCTTCACTGGCTGTTCTGGGTCACACACCCCTGAGCCCCTGGCTCTGCCCCACTCACCCAAATGCCTTCCCTGAGGAAGTGTTCAGGGATGTGGAGAACCAAATTCACCAAATCCCAATAAATTCTTTATATGAAACAGGTAAAAACAGAGACCTCTGCAGCAAAGGTGACCAACCCACACTCTCTGTCTCCACCCACCTGGACTGTGCATGAAGGTGTTTTGCAGCCTGATATTGCCTCTGAGTGCTTTTATTCCCCAGGGGTGAGTGATGTTTCCCACCAGCCCTCTCAGTGCCTACCTCTGCCACAGGCTGGAGGCGTCCTGGGGCTCTGGAGTGCCCAGGAGGGAGTGGGACAGCAGAGCTGTTCCCCTGCCAGCCTCTGCTCCTGGATGGGACAGGATTGGCTGGCAGAGCTCTCTGGGGTGGCTGGGGCCTTGAAATATCCTACAAAGGAAAGAAATAGCTTTGAATTTAAGCCTTAAATTTTGCAAGTAATAGGTAACCTGAGTTCCAGAGCCTTTTTAATTAGCCACTTTAACTGATGCACTTTGTGGCTTGGAAGCAAGTTTCACACACATACACTCACTGTTTGTTTGCCTATACAATACCTCTAAACAATACATACGTCCATGTTCTTGTGCCTACAAACACACACAATAAGCAGTTATTATTTGTTTGTGCACACAGCTGTCCCTAATAGGATGCTCAGAGCATTATATTTTCCATTCATCTAATGAATTTCAGTGGAAAGCATCTCCCCACAAGAGCCAACTGCCTGTTGTTGCTCAGGCTCTGTGCTAAGCTGCTGCCTTACAGGTGCTGATTTAACAAACACAGCTGCACTCATGACTTGGAGGGCACCCAAAAACCCCTGCAGGCCCCTCAGACTGTGCATAAATGCAATGCTGGCTGGCTTGGGGATCTATTGCTCTCCAAGGATCTTGCCCTGTGACTCCAGGAAGGACAAGACAGACTAAATTCCACTGACTGTCAGGTCTGAAGAGCTCCTATAGGAATAACAAGAGAGCAAATCTGGCAGATGCTGCAAACATCTAAGAAGGACACTGGCACTAGCAAAAAGGGACATGAATTATTTCCACTGTGTCTTCTCCAGCTCATGGCCCTCTACTAACACAGAAACAGCAAAGTTTCTTGTGGAAATCCTATGAAAAGTGTTCCATTTAGTAGGGCTGAGATAAAGAGACTGGATGTGCTGGGGGGTGGAACACAAAGGAGATTGTGGGGAACTTGTCAACAAGCAGCTGGGAAGGATACCTATTCCTTATTGACAACACTCAGCTTCCTGGTTTTGTTTTAGTTTTCTTTCCTGCTGAAGTGCTGGCTGTTCACAGGAACAATAGAGCTAGAGACAAACCCCATTTGCTAAGATTTGCCTCCATTGGGTTTGTTTTTCCGCTGTGTCCTTCAGAGAGAGACTGACTGGGAGCCAGCCTCCTGCTACCCACTGGAACTGGGCCCTTTGCTTCTTTGAGGGCCCCAAACTAATAATATTTTTTTGCAAAACAGGCAAAATACTAGTCTGAGTGATTTACCATCCTTCCAGTAAGAATGTGGGGTCCATAGTAAGTTTAGAACAAAGCTGCCAGCAAAAGCAATAAATCAACACCATTTCCTTCCAACCCTCAATCTCATGGATAGGATGCTCACATAAGATGGGGTCAGTTTGGGTCAAGCCTAACAGTTCTCCCAGGGCAAGAGGCTCCACCAGAACAAACCTCCCACCAAACAGCACCCACAGGGCAGCAGCACGACTCCATACCTGAGAAGTTGGAGGTTTGGGAGCAGGAGGTGCTGGCCTGCTCGGGGGTGTCCTCCGGGGAATGTCCTTGGGAAGAGCTGGTCGCACGGGCTGCCCCACGCTGCAGCTGGGGCTGCCAGAGAAGGTGGGGGGCTGCTGCCTGTTTGTCTGGAGCCCTGGAGCTTGCTGAGAGGGAGGTTTCGGTGGGATTTCAGGGAAGGCAATCACCTGTGCAGAAGAGCCACAAATCCTCAGGTATTTGCACTTCAAACCACCCTTCACACTCGCTGCGACACTTCTGTGAGATCTATGACCCACGGAGTGCCTGCAGCACCACTGTGTGTTGTGTGTGTCTGGTAGGTATTGGTTAGATGGACTGGGACAACGTGGGATCATGAGGCAGAAATGGAAATCAAGAGAAGAGAATCCAGGCATCAATGTGACACTTGCAAATAAACCCAGGGTTTGCCATTTCTCCAGTTTTGAGAGGGGGGATGTGACAGCAGAGGGTCTAGCAGGAGAGACAAGCAGCCACACAGGACTGGTCAAATCCCAGCTCCTGCCTTTAAGGAAATCACTAAGAATGGGTGCTACAGTCATCTACCACTGACTTTCAGCCATGGGTGATGCCTGTCTATTTATCCCATCCTTTGATAAAACCACTCCCTAACTGCAGTGTGAGGGGAACCACATCCCACATCTTGGGGCAGCTGCATCTCTGCCCTGCAGGTGGAAGGTGACCCTGCCCCTACCTTCCTCTGCTGCTGGGGGGTTCTCAGCTTGAAGGCAGGGTTTGCATGCCCAGTTCCAGAGGTGTCACTGACAACGAGAGGAAGAAAAGAGTGTTAATATTTTGATATGTCTTCTCCTTTATTTTCCTGCATTTTCTATTTTATCTTTACTGGAGAGAAAAAATGAGAAGCCAATAGTGACTATACCAACAAACCCTACAATTTAGTGACATTCCTCACAGCATTTGCAATGTCTCTTCTGTCCTGGCACTAAAGGCAGGACAGGGGACAGGCAGACAAGGCACAGCACTGACAACTTACCTGAACTGAGGTGTCTTCTTTAGAGAACAGATGGCAAATTTATTCCAGCATTTCAGATAATAGAATAAAAACACAATTCCTTTGAGAATGAGAATGGGAGCCAGGATTGCCAGAGTTATCACAACTGCTGAGGAGCCTGAGGGTGAGAAAATAGAGTTTGTTAAATGGAAAACTCTGCTCCCAGCTAACCCAAGTCCTTCTGAAGTAGCACCGTAGCAGAGCTGGTCCCACTCACCACCTTCAGGCAGAGGAGGACCACTGTCCAAGCTTCCTCCCGTCCCCTCCTTGTTGCAGAATGGGGGGGCCCACCCGTGGTTGCAGTGGCAGTTCTTGTTGTTGTTGCACACCTGGAGTGGGAGGATTCAGAGATTTAATTGGCAGCTACTAAGAAACCTGCAAGTGAAAACAAATGAAGCCCTTGCTGAATTAAACACTGCAGAACAGACTCTACTGGGAGCCAAGTGCCTGGAAACTCTTTTCTTTGGGGAGCAAAAGTACCCTTTATTTCCTCATAACTTCTCCCTTTCTTCAGAAGACAAGGGTTCTTCAGCTGAAGTGCCAAGTGCCTGAATTCAGCAGAAAAGTTGCATTTAAAAATGCCTCTTATCTCTAAATTGAAGGACATGAGTTTTCCCTTCCATTGAGTGAAGATTTCTTATTGTTTAGGCCAAAGAGCTTGGCCCATTGGTCTTTTATTTCCATGCCCAGGATGGAAATAAAAAAAAAAGGGGGCACTGGAGAGCAATTTGGGATAAACTGCTCTAAATGTTACTTTTCATTGTTTTTTCTTTAGTAAGTCTGATACTTTTTATTCAATCTAAACTGGGCCCATAAGATTTTTCTTCAAGACTACTCCTTGTTTTTCATTTATTGCAATTCATATCCCTCCAGTGGACCTCTTTAAAACCTGTGTCAAAGGGATGCTCATGGACCAGAAAATGCATCAAACAGGAAAGAAATGTGCAAATTAATAACCAAGAAGCCAAAATCCAGAGCAAACCTAAGCAAGGTTTTAGAACTGAGAGGAACAAGCAGCCACTGAAGAATGGAAGCCCATCCTGCTTCAGCCTGGAGTGGAGATGGTAAAGAAGACACTTACTCCATGCCCATGGCACTTCTTGCTACAGCTTTCAGCATCAAAGATGATGGACACGTTCTGACAGCGTCCCTCAAAGCAAACCTGCACAGAAAGGATCCAAAAACTCAGTGTCAGCTCTCTGAGTTATGCACCATGTCACACTGCCTTGTGGTATTTTGTGACTTGCAGGTCCCAGACACCTTGGAAATACAACTAATTAATTACCTGGGCAGAATTACAGGAAATTAAGTTCACCTGGTTTCCAAGCAAACAGTTTATCACACCCCTAAATCCCAGTCAAGGTGAATTGGAGAGGAGTGGGAGCTCAGCTGGCAATAGCTTGGCCACACTCACGTGGCAAGTCCTTGAAGGAGCTCTCACATATCTTAATTTTCAATTGTCTCTCACCTTTAAGCAAGACAGCTTCAGCCAACTAGCAAATCCTAGATTTATCACTGGCCCTGAACTTCATCTGGCAAAGACATAAAGCCTTTGGTGTGTGTCCTTCCATTGCTTCTCTGAAGTCTCTAAGAGATTATTTTTCTAACAAAACACAAAAATCTCCTAGAAAGGCATTAGACATCAAAAATTAACAGCTTGATAACCACAAAGCACATTCTGGGTGGAAAAGTGATACCCTGAACCTCCCCCAAGCCACCCCAGGCAGAACTGTACCTACATGATGGCTCCCACACTTTGTTCCTGTCAACACCAAGCCAGGATCCAGCATCTCCTTCTCCTCGCTGTCGGGTCTGTACACGTGGGTCCCTCTGCACCTCTGCATGTTCACAGTGGTGTCTATGGGCACTGCATTGGGCTGCAGGGGTTTGAAAGCAGAGCTCTGGCACTGGATCTTCCCACATTTAGCATCTCTGATTTCAAAGGAAAGGCTAAAGTGATTATTCCTGGCTTGCTGGATGTTTTGCAGACATGAGCTCCAAATGTGAATTAAAGCAGCAGTGTTGAGTCATTGTTAAATGTGCAGGCACCTCCCAGGAACTATGCCAAGCAACAGTGTCTGATGGATACTTATGGTCCCATCTCACAGTCCCCATGGATGGGGGGATGTCCCCATGCATGGCCAACCTCAACGAAGTCAGAGGTAAGACCAAAAAATTTTTGTCTCAATTAGAAAGTTACATTTAACTCAGAGATTAAAAAAAAATCCCCCCTTCTGTTGCTTTGGAAGAATATCAACTAGATGTTTGGAAATGTAAAAAGCAGGAAAATGGTGAGCTGAAAGCTTCAGCTGTAAGGGCTCTAAGTCCCACAAGGATGCAGCTGGTTCCCCAGGAGGCAGAGGGAGGGAGTGAACCAATGCATGGATCAGTTTTATCTCCTGGCCCATAATTTTGTAATGTATAAAAACATCTCCAACAAGCAGCTCTGGGCTGCCACTCAGCTTTGTACCTCATGTCACACTTCCTGTAATTCCCATAGATGTCCTTCCCGCAGTTCCCGTAGATGTCTCCAGCAGCATTGACCTTCTCAAAGCAGGCATCTGGTGCTGGCCGTGCTCCTGCATGGAAGAGACTCATGTGGCTGCTTCATCTCACCCCATGCCAACCACTCACTTGTCCTTTTTTCTGGAATGGTTGGAGCATGAGAAATTTTTTGCTGCCTCCTCCAAGTGAGTAAGGCAGGAGCAGAAGCTCCTCAGACTCTGCTACTGACAGCAGGTGTGGAAGGTACTCCAGCCTTGCCCAGGGTGAGGAACAGCAGGGTGTCACATCACATTGGTGGGTTCAAAGGACAGCATTTGTTTGCTGCAGAGTCCTTACCAGGCCCCCAGAGCTGCACACACTGGTCCCTGTAGGTGAGGCACATGCCACTGTAGCAATAGGCCCTTCCTCCATCGCAGGGAGCCCCATCGATCTGGTAAGAGTTGAGGGGGCAGAACGGGGACTCGCCAGTGCAATATTCTGGGAGGTCACAGAGTCCTGAGCTCTTCCTGCAGAGAGTTCCTGGAGACACCAGCTAAAAAGAGACAGTGGGAAAGCCCCAGAATTATTGCTTGGCTCCTCTGTGGTTTCATGTCTGCATGTCTGTCTGTAGATAAGACAGAATCTTGTGTGTGTCACTGCATCCTCCTTGTCTAAGGTTTTTTGGGCTCAGCAGTGCCTCTGGGACTTCATTAACTGGGTGAACTGTGTAGAATAAAATTAATGACTGGATCCCTTCCCCAGGTAGCTATGAGATCATGCACAGAATGTAAGGCTGCCAGACCTCTTGGGGTCACTGATCCATCTCACTCTACCCTAGGGTAGGATCCAATTTACCTGAACCATTTCTGACAGATGTTTGTGTAATCTATTCTCAAACCCCACCCTGGTTGGGAAGTTTGTTTCTGTGTTTCCCTGACATTTCTGCTGGAGACATTTTCCTAATGCATAACTTATGTCTCCCTTTCTTATGAGTTTTCTCAGTTCGTTCTTCTCCTGTCCACCACACACATGGAGAGCAAAGGGCATTCCCAGTTACATCTGGGAGGTTGGTGCGAGTGAGTCCAGGTGGATTTCTGGAAATTGTTTTCCACATGCTCAGGATAGGTCAGTAACAGCACACAGTCAAAGTGCAGACATAAAGATGAGCCTAAGAGGAATGTTTGCCTATGTTTGGTTTTGAGTTAATTTATTGTCAAATTTGAGATTGTTGGCTCCAAAATCAGAAACACATTTTAACCAGTTGCTATAAGGAAAGCTGAGATTTAAAATCATACTCTTTGCCAGCAACAAACACCTGAGCTAAAGGAATTCAGCTGCACCGCAGAAAGGAGGGTTCAGAGCAAACACAGCATCCAGCCTAATCCCTGAAGGAAGTGTTTGCTTCAAGAGCTCTGTCAGATTTCTTCTGGAGCCAATGGAGAGAAATATCAGCTCTGATTCATCCCATCCCTCAGTGTTTAAGAGAGGCAGTGTCACTTCATTCCAGCAACATTCACAGCTCATTTTAAGCTATCACAGGAGTCAATTAAATTAATCAGCCAAAAGAAAGGACCCTACTAGTTTGTTTACACTCATAGCTCTTGCACCTAAAAAAATCAAGCCAGGTGAGGAGTTAAACTCCATATTTGGCTGTTTTTTCTCCCCTTCCCCCACCAGTTTTATCCTCACACTTCCACCCCAGTTATTCCCTCTCTTAGGAAAACCTGGAGATCCTACCTTGCACTGATGGCAGCAGCTGCCATGGGCACATTCAGCACCAGGTTTCAGGGAGCAGGTCCTGGGGTCACAGCAGGGGTTGCTGCACTCCTGGAAGACAGAAAGATGCAGCAGAGTTTAGAGGGCAGATCTGAGGCTGGCCCTGATGTGTTACCACACGTGATGGATCACACACAAAGTGACACCCTCCCTTCCACGTTATGCTGGTGGTACCCAGCATGAGCTGAATTCCAGCACTGCACATCCATCCTCTGATGGGCTGATGGGATACAACTGTCTGTGCTCATCACATCTGGGGAGTCTGGGCTGCTGCTTCCAGCTCCATTTATTTTAATGAGTCAAAGGATGGATATGGAGAAGTGAGATGCGGTGCTAAGAGAAGCCTCATCCTTGTAAAGTGAACTTCTATATGAAACTGCAACATTTGGAAAAATTCTTCCTGGTTATCAGGAAGAATTTCTTCACTGAATGGTTGTTAAGCATGGGATAGGCTGCCCAGGGAAGTGGTGGAGTCCCCATCTCTGGAGGTGGTCAAGAAACATCTGGACTTGGCACTGAGTGCTCTGGGCTGGTTGGCAAGCTGGTGATGGGACACAAGTTGGACTCACTCTTGGGAGTCTTTTCCAACCTAAATGAGTCTGTGATTCTGTGACCTAAAATTACTTTTCATCTCCTTTTAAAAGGAAGTTTAAATCACCTCTGTTCAGCCCTGGACCACACCATCCCTGAGTTCTGGGATGGATTGTGCTATGCACTGTGAAGTCTGATGTAATATTTTAGAACCTTGATTCACATTTACATACAGGAAAGATATTTTTGTCTCCTGCACAACGAAAAGCTGATTACAGATCACATAACTGTATTTGCAAAATCATAATAAAAACACTGTGTCCCACTAAACCCCAAATGGTTGGACCTGAACAGTTGTTACCTCCACCTCTCCACAGTCACACTCCTCCCCCTCTTCCAAGTAGCCATTTCCACATTTCCCTCCACCATACATTCTTTTGGTGTCTGGCATATTGGAGAGACACATCCCTCCACCAGACTGCAGATACTTCTCCAGCTCTTGTCTGTTGCACTGGTTGAACACCTTGGGGAATGGATGCCTGAAGAGAGACAGGGTAGAAAAACATGAAAACAGATCTGGGCAATGGTTTAGAGAACCAAAAAGGAGCACATGCAAATCCTGACAAGTGCCAGAAGACACAGGTCCCTCCCTGAAATTCCTGGAGATGTGGTACAGCAGATTGTGATTTCCTGTGCTTGCATTACACCTGAAGACAAGGTGAGACTGCACTGCAAGATTGCTCAGTAATATAATTGCCTTACAAAATAAACTTTATAGAACCAAAACATGTTGAGTTACATTTGACTGGGGTTGCTGACAAGCATGGCTGTCCTTACCTCCTCAGTTATTCCTAACTGCTTGAACAAGCCTGAGAGTCCAGCACTCAGCCTGTGAATAACTGCCTGTGAGCCTACCTGCTAAAAATCGTATTTAATTTTTCCTATCTAGTGCCTCATTTTGAAGAATGTGAATATTTTTTGTGACATGAATTATTAATTTCTGTTGATAGAATGCCTGTGCACTCCATGTGTGGCTGTGCATGTGTGTGGATGTTGTGTGCTCTACTTGCATGCCACTATGCTTTCACTTCTCACCCAAATGGTTTTCTTTGGAGGAAATGATGCACATAAAAGAAGATGTCTATGAGAGAAAAAAATCTGTTCAAAGAGAGGAAGGCTTGAGAAAGTGGTGAATGTGGCTTAAAGTGAAGAGGCTCATCTGTCATGTTTCGTGACTGAATTGTAGAAATTGTTATGTTTCCTCATTCAAAATCAGATTTGTAATTCCTATGGGCTTCTAGAGCCACTCTTGCTTCCCCTTTCCTCTCAAAGACTTCTTTCCTGTTAAACACAGGCTCTCAGAAACCAAGAAGTATTTTCAAGAAAAGGGAATAGGGAAATTTTCCTTTGCCAGACAGTTCAGAGATCCACTTCTAAATCACCTAGGGCCAGTCTCAGGCAGGAATTGGTTCCTTGGGAATTAGCAAATTGCTACTGTACCATGACCCAGGGTTTGTCCAGCAGTATAAACACTGACTCCAGCAGGCAGCAACGAACCCACTTTGACTCTGCATTTCTAGTTCTTATTCCACCAAGGCTCTTGTAGCAAAGCCCTTCACATTCCTCCCTGAGCCCGTGCAAGGGGAACTCACCCAGTTGCAGAAGCCATGATGCAGCCCCCATCTGCTGCAGGGGTGGTACAGCAGCCAGCAGAATCATGATTCATGCCAAAGTTGTGTCCCATCTCGTGAGCAATGGTAGCAGCCACACCAATGGCATTATCAGAGTGATCCTGTGCAAGGTTAAAGAGGCACGTCAGCATTTTACCTGTGCCTGTCCTGTGCACCTCAGGGTCAATGGGGTGAGTGGCACTTCTCATTAGTGCATGTAGAAAACATCTACTGAAGGTATTCCTGCCTGTAAGCAGGTGAGTGGAGAACTTCACAGGAAGTATTTTCCTCCTGGGCTTTAGGAGGTCTCTATCCTAGGTATTCACTGCTGGCAAGAAACTTTATATCAGGTATTGGCAATTACTTACCATGTTTACTCCTCCTGACTGGAAATCTGAGCACATGGCCATCACAGGAGCCAAGCCTACCGTGGTACCTTTGAAGGGCACACCCCTAAAATCAACCCAGAAAGAGCATGAAATGGCACTGAGGCACTCGGGAAGGCAGGCAGAGAAATGCACCCTGCAGTGCACAGCTTCCTACACAGTGTCAGGGGCACACTTTGCCTTCATAGTATCTTCCAGTACAGGACATCATAGCAGAGCTACAAAGCCTTAAGGTCTGTTTATCTTGGACTGCTACTCTGTTTTATGGGCCAGCCAGACAATCTTATTTTTTATAATGGCTTGGTTCCAAAAAGCGCTCCTGCTGAGCTGTGCAACAAGCACAGAAAAGACCATTTCTGGATCCTTGGTTGAGTACTGTTTGTGAATACTTAATTTACCATAAGCCTGATATTTGCCAGCTTGGGATTCAGGGACTTGAGAGAGTAGTGGGTAACACCTCTGAGGTGCAGCCACGCTCTGCTCCTCCTCTGAGCTGGAATGCTGCACCACTCTGACAGCATCTCTGAAATGGGAGCCCTGGAAATCGTGCTCAGGACATGACCAGGTGGAGAGGAAATACAGTAATGTCAAAGGGAAAAAAGCCCAACCAAAGAAAACAATGGAAAAAAGCACTGTATCTCTGCATTTCAGTCCTACAGGTCCTGTGACTCATCCTGGTGGATGAGTTTCCATGGAAGAGGTAAAGGGGATCTGAGAACTGCTGCAAATTTTATTAAAATGCCATCTGCATTGCTTGCCAGGCTACTGGCCCTGATGAGATCAATGGGCCTCCAGTCACAGGCCATTCTCAGCTGGCTCCCAGCACCAGGGCTCTGTGTGTCAGTGGGATGGGTTAGGAATGAATGTTTTCCACAAAGCCACTTTGAATCTCGGGACAATATCATGGTACAAACTGATTTCCCACCCACCCAACCCACTTGCCAGAAACAGGAGGAATGAGCTTACGTGATTAGCTGGGCATTATCATGTTTTCTGTGCAGCCTCTCTTTGCTACTCCAGGCCAGAAAGGACTTGAGGGTGGAGTAGGGATTCTCTGTTACATCACATTTATTCTCGTAATTCCAGATCTCCAGCCCCACCAAGGCAATCCGGATATTCAAGGCCCTGTAAAACTAAGGGAAAGGAAAAGGAAAAGGAAAAGGGAAAAGGGAAAAGGGAAAAGGGAAAAGGGAAAAGGAAAAGGAAAAGGAAAAGGAAAAGGAAAAGGAAAAGGAAAAGGAAAAGGAAAAGGAAAAAATTATAAAATGAAGTTATTTTACTGTGTTTTAAATCTTGCATATATACTGCTAATTGCTGCTAGAGATGCACATGTCCAGAGTAGATGCTCCCTCTGGAAATGCATTTCAGGTTAGTGCTGAGCTCTGAGACAGAAATGTGCAACCACCCACAAACCTAAACTCAACTGAAATAGAGACACTGAACTTTCATTTTTGAGTGAATGACAAAGACATAATCTAGAGGAACAAAGACTCAAGACTGACATCATGTTTCATCTTCTGATATGTTAAAATTCCTGGAAAGAGTAAGGAAATAACCTTCTGCCCATGTCAAGTACAAACAGAAGCATTCATTGGTAGGAGGGTGAAGGGAGTGGTGGAAGGAGTTCCAGGGGAGCAGAAGGGAGTAGATCTGAAAAGCAGGAAGTTTTACTTCAGCAGCACTAGGTACCACTGCAGGGATGACTTCTGAGGGCTCCTTCCAGCTCTACTCCCCAGGTTTTCTACCTTTTCAAGTTAATACCTCAGTCTCTTTTCAAAAAGCGTTACTTAGATTACAGTTTTTACAGAGATGTAGTAAAACACAAGATGCTCTTGCTGGCTCCAAAGTAAGGAATGGAGATCCCCCCACCCCATCCTGGAATTTTAACAGCACAATTGTTTGGCAGGTGCCCTCCCCAGCTCACTGGGGAGAACTGCCAAAGCATTATTCTCTCCCCCAAAAAGCCAGCCTTCCTCTGGCCCAATTAATTGTCATATTTAATGATCTGGGCCTTGCTTTCCTCCTTTCACACACACACAATCTTACCTTATCCACGTAATTAGCAGCTTCCACTAATTTAAGCTTTGTTGCTTCGATGCTGAAGTGATGTTTCTGAAACTGAACAAAATGAACACATCAGGCAGCACAAAGGCAACCATGAAGAGCTGAAATGTGTTAAAAGAAGCCACATTATTCTGGAAATAAGAAGGTTACTACGAAGTGAAGTCTCCCTGCACTGCACATCTGATTATAACCCACCTGTACACATATATTCAGAATTCATCCTTGGCACCCCATGGCAGTGATGCTACTCAAGTGCTGGCACAGTGGAGCAACCCAAACTTATCAGTGCCCCCAGAGCCAAGGGGTGGCAAAGAACTGGCAAATGTGCCAGGTAAAATATGTGATAACAGGACTTCATGTCTGAGGTCAAGGCTGCTGGAGCTCTCCTCACATCTCACTCATCCAACCAATTTCCCTATTTAAACCATCTGGCAATTAATGAGTTAATTTTAGCAAACTGGTTGGTTCAAAGGGTTCAAGAGGCAAAATGTTCAGATTTTTGTTTAACAGATGACAAAACCTGGGACTTTTCTTCTAATGAGGGACACAGCAAAGAAAGGGCAGTTAACAACAACACCGTGGGGCTCTGTCCCAGTTTGTCTGATCAAAAGGGGAACAACATATGGCAGTTCCTGGGTATTATGTGTAACTCAGTATCCCTGGTGACCTGCTGCCTAACAGAGAAACCAAAATAGGTTCTGCCTCTTTAGTTTTGCTCAGAATGAATTATAGCCCAGAGCACTTTGTGGTTTTCCCTACTGGAGTTTCAAGTTGTAAATTATGGATAGGACCAGCCTGGCTCCCGTCTGTGCTGGAGATGAAACAATCAGTAAAACACTGCGTGGTTTGCACTGTCAGTGTGACTGGCCTGCTGTCCAGGCTGAGGATGGGGGAGGGATTGCTGACTTCAGTCAGCTTCTTCCAGACCTATTCTGTGATCTGGAGACTTAAAAATGTCTATTTATATATCTGCTGCCAGCTCAGAGCAGAGCATAATTACAGTTATCTTCTCTACAGATTAAGTGTACTGCAGTTAGAAGCACATCACTCCTGGAAACCCCCAAATTTCCCTATTTTGAAGGCAGGCTCTCGCAGCCATAATTGGGACTGACCACTGCTACCTTCTACCCTCAGCCCTCATATGAACCACAACCTGCATCTCTCCCTTAGCCAAAGGTGGCTGCCAGGACAAAAGGGACCAAGACACAGCTTTCCCTGCCCCAGCAGATGCTGCAGGTGAGATGCTCTGTGCCCAGTGCTCCGTGGGTATAAACACAATCCCATTTCTTACCTCAGCATAATCAGCCACGAGTAGGAGCTCCACGTATTTTGTGGCCTGCAGAGCGTCCCGTTTCACCTGCAGCAGCAGCCACATAGGTTATTGGGTTATTCCCCCAATATTCCCCAACAAACTCTTCACAAAACATTTTTACAGGTCATTTGTCCCAGTTTGTTTCTCACTGGCCATTCACCCCACCCCATCACACACACAGGGATCTCCAAATGTGATTCATTTAGAGCTACCAAGGTCAGTACAGCTACAGCAAATTCCCACATGCCTGTCCTCTGCTCACCTTTTGTTCCTATATCAGATGCAGGAACACCACAGACCCCAACACTCATTTATTTCCCTGCTGGAGCCACTATTTCACAATCAGCTTGTTACAAACCCTCTTAAATGTTCTCCTTTATTTCACTTTCTGAGCTGTGCTCCTAGAGAACAGCAGGGCTGGGAACAGGTGGGATATTTGGAGCATCATGCATGGACCCAGGCTGAGCCCCGCTCACCCTCTGGCCTGGTGGTTTCATCCCAGTTGTGAAGTCCCTGAGCCAATCTTCAGCTGCATCCCCAGTGCCCTGGTAGCCACAGGCTCCTCTCTTCAACCTCAGGTTGTCCACCCTGTAAATCAAGTGCTGGTCTGGGCTGTTGGGAGCTGGCTCCAAGACATAGCTGGAATTGCTGCTCAATACGATAAGTCCTCTATTGAAACAGGAAGCAATAAAAGGGAAAGTTAATTACTATCACAGCAACTGGAGACAAATCCTTCTGCTGCTGCTGAGCTCCCATCTGACTCTGGTAGGACACTTATCCTTACCAGGCCAGTCAGTTCATTAATAAAAAGGGTGGGAATATTTTGAGTTCAGAGGGGAAAATTCCTGAGCTTCCATATATTAAAAGCCATTCAGTGGGCCTCAGACATTGAGGGGCTGTTGGAGCATGTGCTGCAACCTGAGAAGTTTAACATACAGCCCTTTCTTTAGGGGCAAAGTAAGCTTTTCAACCCACAGAAGAAATTAACCTTAAACAGAACGGACCTGAAAAATGTGAAGACTTTGTTTGTCAACAGGAAAAACAGAGTTCTTTCTGGGTCATGCACATAACCAGATGGTTCTGGTCTTCTCAATGAGCATCTTAGAGCCAGCAGAGCTGGCAGTCTGTGTGTGATGCCCTCTAGAAGATGTGTGGCTCAATGGGCACCACCTACACCGTGCAGGCTCAGAGTGAGAACAGCCACGTGTGCTCAGCTCCTGTGCCTCCCCAGCAGTCAGAAACAGATACCAAGGAGTTGCCAGCAGACACTGATGGCTCAGGGGTTCAGTAAGCCTCTGCACAGGCACACTGAACATCTCTGTCCCTCTGGAGCTGGAAGGCAGAGCCCAGGAAAACACAGGCTGACAGAAGCATGGCACACCTGCGACTGCTTTTGCTTTTGGAGTATTTATTGCAAGCCACAGGTGGCTGCACTGTCCTGTTTATCTCACTGGGCCCTTTGGCCTGTGCTACACTCAGGGAGATGTCTCAGGTTTGCTTTGGCAGGGGGTGTTTCCTGGCTGGAGCCAGTCCCATCAGCGCAGCTTCCAGCTGGGCTCCAGAGCAGATGACCACTAATGTCAATAAAGCCCGTGTGATGTTTTGGAAAAAAACTCTGAGTTGGTGTAAATGAAAGCAGCTCCTTGGTCAGCACAAACTGCTTCATTTAGTCCTGGCTGAGGATACAGACCCCCTTTTCCAGCCAAAGACCCCATTACTCCCAAAGGAAGATTCCACACACACAGCCCTGGCAACACCTGGGGAGAAAGCAGACAAGGCTGACAACCCAGCAGAGAGCTCAGACTTGAAGGCTTTGCCCCCAAAACACACACAGATTGCCAGCTGTGAGAGACTGGGAGAAGGTTTCTGCACTGGTGCAGAGCATTGGGCTGGGACGTGGTGAGTCCTGTCCCTGTCTGGGACAGATGCAGCCCTGAGCCACCAACTAGAGCTTTTTGCTTCAGTGGACTCTTAACTCACTCATTGCACCAGTCCTCGCTGCCAGCACTCAGGGTCCCAGAAGGGGAACAGGGCTGCTTAGGAGGCCATGGCTGCTCATGATACCCCCAGTTCCTGCCTTTTCCCTGACATGCCCCTTTTATGCCCAGGCTGGGTGGCCTTTGAGAGCAGGTCTATCCACAGGCTGCCGGGAGCAGAGGCATTCCCAGAGCCATTCCCAGAGGCATTCCCAGAGGCATTCCCAGATTCGCGCATCTCCAGGCACTCACCGCAGCCCCCGGCATGTGCTGAGCGTGACGCCGGAGTGCTCCCAGCCCCGCACGACCCCGTGGTAAAAGCAGTGGTCCTGGAAGGCAGAGGGAGGCAGGGTTGGCGGTGCAGATTTAGGATGGACGTGGGACATGGGCTATTTTTAGGCATCGCTGAGTCCCGTGCGAGCGCTGCCGGCACTCCGGTAATTGTTCCCTTTCCGCTGCGTTTGGCAGCTGATTATCACCGCTAAATCTCTGTGACTGCAGCGAAATTTGGCCTTTCAGCTGCCATGCGCCGCCCGTGCCAGAGCATCAAGCAGCTCCTTGTTGCCAGTAAAAACTGAGAGCTTTGAATCCCCAAGGAAAGAGCTCGGATGGCTGCAGCATTAGGGCCGACCCAAAGCTTTCTGCCTGTAAGAGGAGCTGCCCGTGGATGGCAGCTGGCCCCGGGTCAGGCCCCACGGGATGGGTGACACCGTGGGCAGCGGGGAAACCTCCGTCTCCGGGCTGTTGGTGAGACAAAGGCAGCCTCTGGCTGGGACAAGGAGGCTTTGGGGCAGAAACGCCGACATATTCATTACAGCCCTTCCCCTCACCCCGGGGCAGCAGCAGGAAAGATGATCTCATGGGGATTTTATCTCTTATTTTTGCTTTGTGACCAATGCACATCTTTGTGCTGCTGCAGCACAGCCAGCCAAGCCTGTGTGAGATCAGTAATTTATGGGGTTTTTTACTGAACGGGAGCTTATAGGGGCTGCTTTTCCCAAAGGCTGGGAAGGTCCCTGGTGTGGGGAATCTGGTGGCAAAACTAAAAGCAAGAGGGTGAGCAGTGTGAGGAGAGGAATAAACAGTTCCCCAGCACCCAGAGAGAGGGGAGCAATGCTGGCGGCTGACCTTGGCTCTCATAACAGAGCTTGGGCAAAACAGAAAGATGTTTTTACCATTTTTGGGGGATGGAGCAGCTTTCCCACTGGAACGCTGCAGATCAGAAAGCTGGACTGCCCTCCCCTTTAGCTTAAAGGGGATCTGTGGGGATCTGTGCCCTCAAAAAAAAAAGGCTCAGTAGGAAGATGTTCACCTGCTTCTCCAAGTCCCAAGCAGGCACAGGCAGAAATGATCTCTGCACTCACCGTGTGGGTCAGGGGGGTGCTCTGGGCTTGGCCAGTCTGGCTGTAGTGGGTCTCGATGTAGCCTGGTGCAAAGAGGTTTCTGCAGACACAGTGGAGGGGGTGGGAAAAAAAAAGTAAATTAAAAAATAAAGATAGTAAGACCTTTATTTTGACCTGGATTTTTTTCTTCTTAGGGGAGCTGGCAAACTCAGCTAGATCCAGCTCTTTCTGAAGTCAGTGTAAATATCCCTGCTGCTGTGAACCACTGCTGTGGATTTGGGGCAGTCAGTGTTTTCTACCCTTAGTGTGAAACCAACAGGAACACCCCAAGAGGGCAGGTGAGAGACAGGGATTCACAGGACACCAGCTGTGCTCCAGCTCTGCACTCTGCTCTCAGCATGGCCCTCCTGCCAGGCACTCGTTCTGGGAGCAGTGGCAGCTCCTGGTGGCTCAGGAGCATGGCATCCACGGCAGGACCACCACCACTGGCTGTGCTGCCTGTGCAGAGCATGCTGTGATGGCAGAGGGTCAGAAGGTGGGAGCTCAGCTGACCTTGCCACATCTATCTCTCTGCTGCCCTGGCAGGAGCTGAGCACTTCTCCCAGAGCACATCTGCTCCTGGGAGGGCCCCACAAGCCATCTAAGTGCTCTTTCAAGCCATTTATTAAATTAAAACAATAACAGAGAGCCTGTCCCTGAGTTCAATTAGGCACCAAGATCCAATTCCAACAGCTGCAAGTGAACAACTCAATTTTTACATGAGGACTTTCAAAGACCCTGCATCCCAGCCTCGTCACTGACCCTTAACGGGTACAAGTCTCTGCAGTTTTCTTTCTGTTGCCAAGTTATGCCCCAGATATATTGGGATTAGATTCAAAGCACCAAGCCCAGCCTAGCAAGCACCACACAGGCCAGTTCAGGACACATCTGGTGTGAGTCCTCAGCTCAAACCCAGACTGTCTCCACTGCCCATTTCTGAGTACAGTCATAAACCAATCTGCATTTCAACTGCTGCCCAGAAGCCAGTTCACATCTTTGTTATAGGAAAATGCTGATTCCCCAATTTGAATTTGTTCATGTCATCCCCATGTACACAATATTCTCCCTGTCTTCAACCCAGACCAAAAGTCTATAAAAGGAGCTCCTGTGCACTGAATAGAAAGCATTTTGATTTTGTTCCAGAGGAAACAGCCTTCTCCTTCTTTTTAAACATCTGCATTTGCTAAACAGTGATGTAAAAAAGTACAGCAAGTCAAAATCCAGGCCAAACCAAGAAGGTCATATCCTGTGTCCATCTCAGCAGCCATAAAATGTAGGCTTAAAGCAGTTTTTAAAAACAAGAGTTTGACTTACAAAAATTTGGAGAAGGATCACAGAACATACCCCAGTGATGAAACACAATCCTGCAGCAACCCCACAGCGCTGTCAGGCCACCAAAGTGCCACATTTGCCATCCATGAGGAGGCCACACACACCCTGGGCAATGTGTGGTCAGATGCAGCTCAGTCCCTTTGCATCCCTGTTTAAAGCATGCCATGCACCAGATTTTAGAACTAAACTGCTAGAAAGAAAGAAAAAAAGTTTTCTTCTTTTCTTTGCCTGATTTCTTTAAGCTGGATGAAGAAAGCTGTATCACAAGCAAACATAAAGATTTTTCCATCTGCCTTGGCTTTTGGTACCTGGCAGTCAGATCTTATCAACCTTGAAAGCATCTCTGTTTAAAAAAGGGACTGGGTGCCTTTGATATCTAATTAAATTACATCAAAACAACCCGAAAGGAAACCTTTTATCAGTGTTTGAAAGTGCTTCACCCACCTGGCATCCAAAGGCTCAGACAGCTGAACAAGTACCCACAGCTTAAGGACAGACAACTGTGCCACTGTTGTGTTTGATAGCATCTGATGTCAGGAAAACAGCAGCTTTTATCTCCACTTTTAAAGTTCA
The DNA here is from genome assembly GCA_020086605.1 of Lanius collurio. NCBI lineage: Eukaryota > Metazoa > Chordata > Aves > Passeriformes > Laniidae > Lanius > Lanius collurio. The sequence goes on along the minus strand of JACBWW010000029.1, from coordinate 4,495,887 downwards.
GCATAGCCCAGAAAAGCTCATTTTGTCTCTCTCTGATGTGTTAATGCTTATCACAAACTGCTGTCAGCGATCAGAAGGTGAGGTTGCTGCGTTCAGCTGTCCCAGGTCTGTAAACCCAAGATAAGTAACATCCCACAGAACACAACTCCCTTCATCTCCCTGACTGCAGCAGCTTGCTCAGCAAGGGTGCAAGAAACAAATATTTAATCAGCAGATTGCATTAACTCACAGGAAATTGCCTTGAGCTATGCTCTGGCAGGTATCTGGTCTGTGTCAGGGCAGACAGTGAAGCAGTGTGATCTGCCCTGTGCTGTCAAACCAGGCACCAGCCCGGGGGTTTCCAGTAGCTGAGGCTTTGCACAGGCTGCTCGTTTCGTTCCCAAACAAGCACGCTTGTGTTTTCCTCCCGCTCCTTTATTCTTGGAAAGCACTAGCTATGAAAAGCCACTTGATCTGCCCTTCAGCATTGCCCACGAGGCTCCTCAGAGCTGTGACTCCTGCCCTGCTGAGCACCAGATCCCGGGTTCCAGGGCACAGGATGAGGCCACACAGCACAAGGGGTGTGCACGTCCCTTCCTACTTGCACACTCAGGTTCCAGCCCCTTCTGAAGTGGATGAAGGAGCTCTGCCTGAATTTTTAGGGACATTTAAGCAGCTGCTGAGCTGAGAGCCTGTGGCATCTCCATGTTCCAACTGCCAAGCATCTCTCCACTAGTTGACTCTTACTCTACACCACAGGGTCCCTAAGAAAAGTCCAGTTTCTTATTCTGAGCATGAAACAGTCCTATTTTGTACCCAGCCTTAATGCAGGGGGGCCCTGGGGCTCTTGCAGCACTGTCAGAAAGGGCTCTCACAGGGGATTGCATAGGGTGTGGTGGGGAGGGCAGTGAGGAAAGAGGAAATACAAAAGCACATCTTGCAACACCCTTGGTGTCTTATTTTGAGCCTGTAAAATTTTATTCCCAGCCCAACTCACTTCTTTAGCAAGAACCAAGATTTCCACCAAACTGTAAATAAACAGCAAACAAACGTTGCCACCAAGAGTGCACCAGAATTATCAGCCAGTCTTGACTCTCTTTTCCATGTGTACCAGTTGTTGGATAAACAGCAGAGAGACACCATACCCCAAAACCTTATCTGCCATCATTTCAGGACAACATTCCTGCCTGGCTGAACAGCTGATTGCAGGGGAGCTCAGCCCTGCAAAGCACTGACAGAAGTATATCCCCATTTCCAGGAGAACACAGAGCTCACCTCCATGATGGAGAAGGAAAGTCTGGAAAAAAACAGCACAGTGTGACTCTTTCTTCTCAATTATACTACATGGCTCAGTGACCACTTCTCCAGCAGCTCACACTGAAGCTGCAAAAGTCTGGAGGCAAAATAACATCACTTAAAGGCTTCTGAGATCCAGTCAGGCAGCTGGCAGATCGCTAGCACACATCATCTTCCTAAAAGGCAGCACAGTGTCTCATTAGAGGAGTTATCAGCATGAAGAATTGATGAAGTCAGAGAAAAAGCTGATTTGGGATGGGAGTACCCTCCTTTGCTAAAGCTCAATAGCAGCTGCAGGCAGTTTGAGGCCAGGGAAAGCTGCACAAGAGCACTTGGGATGCTCTAGAGAGGCCTCACACCTTTCCAACAGGGACCAGCTTTAGGCAAAATCAGTCATTCCCCAAGATCCAGCTCAGCCTCCAAGGTCAGGGTGGAATAGGCTGCTCTTGGTGGGATTTGTTCCCCAGAAAGCCTTGGGAGCCGGGTTAAATCCAAGTGAGGAAGCCAAGCAAAGGGAGAGTGGCTCGGTGCCATAATGTACAGATGGCCTGAGCTGGTTCCTGCTGATGACTGTCGTGGAGCAGCCCTGGTCCTGCTCCAGCCTGTCAATGATATCATTGTTTGACACAGAGCCCTCCTCCCTGTACTGCTCCCTGGAAGGGCCCTGCGTGCAGAGCTGACAGCCTGGCTCTGCTGGGGTGCTGTGCCAGGGAGGGCACTCCACTCACGGACTGAGGTGGCTCTCAACAGGAGAGGCAGCCTGAAGGCACGGTGCAAACTCGGCTCTCTTGGCAGGCAGCTGCCCCTGTGGCACTTGGGGATGGGGAAAGGATGTGGCTTTCAGTCCTTCTGGCCACTGCTAAGGAGCACAGAAGCAGCTGGGGGAAGAGGGGGTGCATGGCACACCCAAACACTCCCAAAAACAGCCAAAGGAAAGATGGGGCCCTGCTGTGACCATGTCCTCTTGGGGGAGTGCACACTTCCCAGCTGCTCTGGAGAACCTCACCCCCATTTTCCTGATAGTGGGAACAGTTTTGCCTGTAAAACATCACCTGTTAGCACAAGTCTAAGAGGAGCTCAGTGCCCTCCATCCCAGGGGACTGCCATGAACACATTCAGTTGCACCAGCCTGGGATCACCCACAGGCACTCAGAGTGCCCCAGCAGCATCCTGATGCTCCTGCTAATTAGAGCAAGAAGGACTTTTAATAATTTGGTCCCCACCAGCAACCTTGCTTGGGTTCATTTTACAGAGGGGCTAGTCTGCATGGACAGCTCCCAATTTAGAAACAAACAGCAGTATCTAGGAGATGGACATGGTTTTTATTTCCTCCCAAAAAAACAAAAGCCAAATCATCCATGAAGCTCTCACGAGAAACATCGACATTGATTTTTCAGTCATGGGGCCAAGAAAAGTGAAGCCTGCAGACTCTAACATGTCTTTCCCTGTCCCTTTCCTCAAATCACAATAAATCTGTCCAGCCAGGCTCCCACTATCTGGGCGTGGAGGGAATTGATTTTCCCAAGAAACTTGAGACATCAGATTTCCATCTACAATTTGTGGTCCCACTCCATTGCCTCTCAACAGGATCCAAGTAGGGTAAGAAGGGGAATGTGAACTCTTGCCTCTCAGTCACTTAAATATTACCAAAAGCCAGGATTTATTATCAAAACCTGAAGTGGCCCCATCTTGAACAGCACCAACACATGACTCATGGCAGCACAAGCAGGCAGGCCTGCTTTCCATATCCACCACTAGTGGGAATGGGAGATTTCAAGCCTCTGGAATATTGCAGTCAAAACCTGGCACTTCATAAAACCAATGAAATCCAATTTTTTTTTTCTTGGTGAGTTCCATCCAGATGAGTCTTGGAGCTCTTAAGCTCCCTTCCTCTAGAGCTTTTGCTAAAAACAAGTTTATTGTGTAAACACAGCAGTTTGGAAGGAAAAAGTGGCTTCCCATCTATTGAGGTGGAACTAAACAAGCCATTTGTAAGGCCTGGGAAAGCATCACAGACTAAAGACTCTCCATCCCCTTCTCCCACCAACATCATCCATGACATCTCTGTGCAAATTACCCAAGCAAGATTTATCACATAGGCCCTTGGCTTACCAATAGGAACCACAAAGGTTGCCCAGGGAGGAAAAAGGAAATAAAATAAATGGAAAAAGGGTTTATAATGAGTCAGTGCACAAAAGATTTAAAAAGCTTCATTTCCTGGTCTCTTCCTCTCTGCCCCACACAGAGGAATCACTGAATATCCCAAGGGAATCAGGAGGCTGAAAAGCAGCTGTGGCTTTCCAGGTCCCATCCCTGTTTTTCTGATGATTCCAATAGACAGTAGAGCAGGATAAACTCAATTTCCCTCCTTTGCATAACCCTTAACCCCTGCCCATGAAGGAAGCCCATTAGACACTGATGATGTGCAGCCCATCAGTGGAATAATCTCATATATCCTTCCTGCTCGGAAACAGGCAGCAACTTCCTCACTCAGTTGGTAGGAGAGGTCCTGGAAATGTGCAAAAGCAGGAAACACTAAAATACAAGTGACACACAGATCTTTTACTGCACCACTGAGAGCACCAGGCAGGGCAGGACCGCCTGTCACCTCCCCAGACAGGGCCAGCAGAGCTTGGAAATGGTACTGCTCCCTGTCAGAGTGGCCTAAAAACAACTTTGTGATGGCTCCCAAGGTCAGACCAGATGAGCTCTGGGCCTCCTTTGCCGTGTCCTCAGCCAGCTGCTGCACATCTCCCCTGGGGCTCTGCCACCCAGTGCAGTGGCCAGAACAAGGAGCTGAAACCAACAGCCCCAGGCTGTCCCAGGGATTCACCCACAGCAGGGACATCCCCTGGAGAAGCCTCCACTATCCTTGGCAGCTGAGAGGACCTTTCCCAAGTCTGTTCTTCCCATGAGAGGACAGGACAGGTCTTTTTGCTACCTTTCCTTCACTGAGGTGAGAAGACAAATTCCATGCAGGTTTCTGCTGTGGAAGTGGGAGCTCTCCACTAAGAAGAGGCTCACACCAGGCAGTGCTGCCACACACATTGAGAGGCTCTCAGCCTCTCCCTGCTTGGCTCAAAGCTGCTTTTTATTAACAAATGCAAATGCCTTTTAAAAAAAAAGTCACTTTTCATCCAAGGTTTGCAACTCAGATTCTTCCGCTCCTAAGCCCCAGCCAAATTTAAAGCTGCTTTATAGGCAACTGTCCATATATTTGTTGTTTGTGCAGCTTTGAGCTTTCCAATCTCACAGCTGCAGGACATGGTTTTGAGTCATTTAAAACAAGCCTGGGTCGTTTGAGGGATATATTTATCATTATTCTGAAATGTTAATGTGTCATGAACGCTGCTTGAAACTCCAGCATGCTTCTGACTTCTTATCAAACTCCTGAACAGGAAATAATGCAATATTATGTTAACTGCTAATGCAATAATTGTATTCACAAATATATGAAGCCCAAATGCAGATGTGTAATGAGCTTATTACAAAACACAGGGCTGGGCCCAGCTCTGAAGGAAGATATGCAATAAATTCTGTGTTTCACCTCTGTGGATGAACACAATGTCCTTTTCATATGGAATATGAAACTGGATGGTGTGTACATTTCTTCCACATATTGAAACTGGAATGCTTCTTCCAAAGCTAGTGCATCCCTGACAAAGTGCAGATTATGACACTTCCCCTACTTTTCAAAGCAATTTTATCAGTTGTCTCTCCATAAGGAGAGCAGGGAATGTGTAAGGAGGCTGCCTAATCCACCAAGAACATCACCTGCAGCAGTTTCAGTGGTTTGGCATATCTGCTTTCTAGTTTTGGGTAAATCATATCCCAGCCAAACCCAAATTATGCCAATCATTTCATGCTTTCCTTGAATGATGGGAGTCTGGGATGTGGATATAAAACGTGGGCCAGGCAGGTGCACTGACACCCCTGTGCTGAGCCCAGGGACAGAGGGGGAGCACAGCACCAACCTCAGCAGCAAAGCTGGCTCCCAAAGGCTCCTCTAAACTGGAGCAATTAAATGACCCAGTACTCTGATTCAATTTATTTGAATTTTAAAAACCTCAAGTACCTTCCTTGAAGTTGCAGTTCTCTTACACCCACTTTCATGTGAATCTGAAACCTGGAGCTTACAGGCTTTGCTTAGCTTTGAAAGGACATTTCCCACTTGGGAGACTTCCCTTTCTCTCCTGCTGCCTGAGCAGCAAACTCTTCCCAGAAGATGTCCTGGATGCTGCAGCTACTCAGGAGCCCAAACCTCAGCCAGAACCTCAGCCTCAGATAGGGAAGAGCACAGATGAGCTCTTGGGTGATGTGGAACAACCCCAGGCTGGGCTCTGCCTTGCCACACTCTTCAACAAGGAGAAGAGGTTTGCCTCTTCTAAAAGAGCACTCTAAAAAGTGCTCTGTGGATGCTGCAAAGTACACAGGGCTCCCAGGGACTTCATCATTCCTCTTTTAATTTAAGTCCCAAAACTACTTCAGCACTTTCACAAGTCTCTGAAAAGTGGAGCCTTTCCACTAATTGCATTTTGGGGTTCTACCATCACCTTTCTTGAGTAAGGATTGAGGCCAGGCAAGACTCCCACCTGAAGCACTGTGATCTGTGAATCACCTGCATTTTCCACAGAAAACAAAAATTAAATATCTCCAAACCAGTATTTCATCAGCACTAGCAAAGGAGATCCATCCTGCAGTGGAAGTGTGTGCACACATTTCCAAGCCTGTGTGTATACATCTCAATGAATGAAAATGCATTTCAGGAAACAAACACAATAGAAACCTTCTATTATTATAACTCTGTTTACTAACAGCAGCAGTGGGTTTTTCTGTGCTGGAAATAGCAAGGCACTGCTCCTGCGAGGCACCTGGAGCTTACATCACTGTTCTTGGAGCACAAACCCATCAACACAGCAAGGATCCTTTCTCTAACTGGCTTCAGCTGTGCCAGAAATATTCACCTTTGCATAGCAACTGCAGAATCAGCAAGACCTGACAGTCCTGGAAGGAGTGTCCCATCAGCATCAGCAGTTGTGCTGCTTCCAGGCTCAGTTCAGACCTGGCACGGTACCACTGCCAGCAGCAGCAGCTATTTCTCCAGACAGGACTGACTTAGCAGTGCTTATGATGCCTGGTCTTATTTTCCCCACTGAAACCTGCTCAAACACACAGAATTTAGAGTTGTTTCTGTTTAGTTCTACACAGGTGCATGACTGCCTGTGAATATCATTTCATTTTTGCAGCACTGGAACTCTCAGCAGCTTTCGTGGCTTTTTACAGAAAACACCTCATAGGAGGTACTCACCTTCCATCAGCCATCACATTTCAGGCTTTACTGCAGACAGTGACCAAAAAACCCTGGTTTTCCCCCAAAACACCCTGAATATCATTTAGGTTTATGCACTGCCATCAAAACTAATAAGATCTTCTAACACTTCACCCTTTCAGGAGGAAAGCTGAGCCCTCAATCTCTGTGGTTGGGATATCCATGAAATACATTTAAAATATAACCAAGGTCATTAGTCCCAGGTTATTATTCCTACTGATTCTAGCAGGCATCTGGTTGTTTTTCCATAGATAATTTTTCAAACCCATTTAAGAATAAATAAAACACCAACAGTGCAAGCAGACTGCTGAGCAAAGACAAGCTTCTTGCAGCTAAATTCCCAGCTGCTATTCCACCACTGGAAACTAATGTACTCACAGAGCAGAGGGGCTCTGGGGTGGCCTCCAGACCAGAGTTCTTCTCTCTACCTTAATCTCCTGCAGCTTCAGCTGAATTCAATCTGAGTCACACCCTCTGGTAGCACACAGCATTGCTCTCACATGCCTGAGAGGAGGCTGCATTTCACTTAATGCAAAACCAATTTCTCAGTCTACTTTAGTATGAAGGGCTCTAATGGAATTGAAACTGTCAGATCATTTCTCCTAGGAAGGAGAGCAGGACCTCTTTGGATCACAGCAAATGAAATCCTCATTAGAGTCACACTGACTCTAAAGCACTGAGCCATTTGGTAAATAGGGAGTTCCATATCAGCAACACTTTCCAGTTAATGTAGGAAGAATTATGAGGCAAAAATAAGTTTACACACTGAAGGCCAGGTCACCATCTGTTTTTTTTGCTGACAAAGCTTTGCTATAGTGTAGTGCTTGGCTGATTAACATCTGAGGAGACTCAGAATAACCTTGAAATCCAGAGAAGGACTTCCTCATCCTGTCTTTATCAAAACCCTGTTGAAGTCAGTGGAGGTTTTCCTGTTGATCTCACTGTAATCCTTATTCATTATTTAAGTGGGATCATAGTGCAGGGCACAAGCACACTCACTTACCTATTTTTCTCCAGTTCCAAGACAAGCTCCTGGCCTTCTGCCTTTACTGTAACTTCAGCTCGGAGTGGATGCTGCATGCAAGAGAGAGGCTGCCTGTTACACATCACAGTTATGAACACACCCACAAATACAAACTGCTCCCCTGGGAATTGCAGCTGACCTTAAAGTGCCCCTTGCCTTCCTCCTACTTCAGACCTGGAGTGATGGGGAAGGGAAGGGGTGTGCCATGGTGGCTCCTGGCTCCAGGCACGCTGCTGCATCCCACAGCACAGCTATGCAGAGCCTGGAAGCAGTACAGGCATCTGCTGGGATGCTGTACCTGAGTTAGAGACACCTCTTGGTGTCTCAGGAGAATAATGTGCTCAGATGGGGCAGCAAACCCCGGTGCTGGAGCGTTTGGAGGTGCAGTTGGAGGGGAAGAGCTCCCTGCACCCCCCTCTCCTGTAGACTGTGCTCAGCACTGTATCACAGGACATCCCAGCTTGCCCCAGGGGCTGAAGAGTCAAATATCTGAGCTAGTTAACCAAAGTTTCCTTTGTTGTCACAGCAGAAAGACATTTTTAGGAGCCTATTTCTGGACGAGAGGAATCGCGCCTCTTCCAGAGATTTTCACATCGTTCCTTTACTCGCAGAAAGTGCCAGTAAAAGGCAGGCAACAGGGACCCTTGGATGCCTTCAGCCATTGCACAGACAGTATTTCACAGCTGTTGTTGTTTTAGTCCCAGGAAACCATGACAGCAGCTTTCTAGTGTGTTCAAGCACACGCCACAGCCCTGGTTTGCAGCGTGCCTGCAGCTCCACAGCAGGACACAGGACAGCTGCCTCCCCAAGGCCTGCTGGCTTCAACAGAACCCACCCCAATTTCTCAGTGCAATGGCAAATACATATACTAACCCCAACATTAAAAAAACCCAAATCATTCCAGAGACTTAAAGCACAGACTAAGATTTTTAGAGGAGCAACTAGAAGAGGTTCTGAGGTCTGCAGTTTTACCTCCCTCAAAGTAGAACCACCATGTAAAGTCAGCTTTGGGGTTTCCAAGGCTGGATGCTTTCTCATAAAGAAACCGGATAAACAAATTCCCCAGAAGATGAATAACTCGAATTTATATAACAATGCACTTTTTTTTCAGATGAAAGGAAAAAAAAATCATGAGGGCTGATGAAATTATTAACCCATAGAGTTTTCTAAATCAGTGTTGGAGGAGACTTAGCGGAACAGAACACTGAAAGTGAAAGAAGGCAAGGCTGGCTGAATGGGGTGTTCTGTCAGCCCAGATATGCTCAGTTACCATTTCATCAAATACAAATGTCTCTTTTCAACACCTCCCTGCTCATATTCTGGGTTTTGCTCTTCCTCCCTTCAGTTTCCAGGACGTGGCATCAGGCCCACGCAGGTGATGCAAAACAATTTAACACATTTAGGATATATAAGAAGGGATAATTGCAAGAGGCAGAGTTCTGTTTACTGAGTCACAGGTGCTCAGTTCATCTCAGGCTAGGTCTGTGTTTCACTCACTAACATGAAAGCACTGGAGGTTGCCTCACCCAGAGCTGAGGGTCTCTGTCACCACGAAAGTCTTTTCACAAAGGTTCTGCAAACATCATTATTACTAATGTCGCTCTCCCTTCTCCTTCAGTAATCCCACTGCCTCAGAGTCCATCAATTGCTGTGTAAATGAAATATCCCAGCTGTATATAAGCTTTGCTCACACTCATTTCAGAGCCAACAGGAACTTGCCTGAAACAAACCAAGTGTGACCCCTGAGACCCAGCAAATTGTATAAGGGGAAATGCTCTCCAGATGTATTTGCATCACTATCAATAACAGAACCAAAACTTGCAGGCAGCATTGCAAGGGCATATTAAAAAGAATTAAGATCACGAGAGAGTTGTTGTAGAGTTTTTTGTGTGTAAGAGGACACAATGATAATTTTCAGAAAGTCTCATTGTATGGAAAAGACCCATTAATAAATTCCAAAAAAAACCACTATATTCAAGAAAAATGGCATGTCTCCATAATGCTGTAGCTTCCCTTTTTTTTGGTTCACAAAGTAAAAAACACACTCTTGAGTTTCCTTTTTTACTTAATCACACAACTGCAATTACTTCTTGATTGCAACAACACGAAGCCTGGGAAAGCTGAACTGTGTTTTGTGTTTGATGTTTGGACCTCAGTGATTGCCAGAGTCTGGAGACAATTGGCACATCACTTCATTCATCTATGTAACAGCAGCAGGGGTAAGATGTGCACTAACAGAGACACAGCTAAACCCACCTGAGCTGCTGGTTGGCTTTTCTTACCTCGCAAAGCACCCTCACAGCTGGGATTCCCAGAACCTGAGAATGGCTTGGGTTGGAAGGGACCTTAAAGATCATCTTGTTCCATCCCCATGCCATTGGGCTGGAACACCTCCCACTAGGAAAGATGGCTCAAAGCCCCATCCAGCCTGGCCTTGCACACATCCAGGGATGGGGCACACACAGCTTCTCTGGGCAAATTGTGCCAGGGCCTCACCACCCTCACAGTCAAAAATTTCTTCCAAATATCTAATCTCAACCTGTCTTTTATTCAGTTTAAAGCCATTCTTCCTTGTTCTGTCACTCCATACCCTTGTAAAATGTCCCTCTCCAGCTCTCTAGCAGCTCTTTCAGGTACTGAAAGGTGCTTCAAGGTCTTTCTGGAGACTTCTCCAGGATGAACAACCCCAGCTCTCTCAGTCTGTCTTCACAGGAGAGGTGTTCCAGTTCTTGGAGCATCTTCACTGCCCAACCCTGGCCTGGCTCCAAGAGCTCTATGTCCTTCCTGTGCTGGGGATCCCAGACACAGCATTGCAGGTGGGGTCTCACCTGACCAGAGTAGAGGGTCAGAATCCTCTCTCTTGACCTGCTGATCACACGTATTTTGATGCAGCCCAGGACACAGGTGGCTTTCTGAGCTTATCTTCTACTACAGCAGATTCTTCTATCCCTAAATGCCACTGATTGCACGGCCCTGCTCCCCTTTCACACAGATCAGGTAGATGTAGATCCAGACCGAGGCTTTAAGGTATGGCAGAGGGCAGCTCCCAGAAGTGCCAGCCAGCTCACACAGCCTTTCCTGCCATGTGGAGGAGCTGTGGCAGCTCCTGGCTCATCCTCTCAGCTTCGCAAACCCGAAACGCGCATCGCCAGGTGCTGTGCTACCCGCGACATCCCCCCTGCCCCCGGAAGGGTAGGTCTGCAAACAAAACAGAAACCAAGCGCTGAATGCGACCTACCTTGGGGCTGCCGGGGCCACCCGGGGCTGCCCAGCGCGGCACCACCACCTCGGGCTGGAGCTGCACCTCAGCGGCCGCGGCTGCGGAGAACAAGAGGAGCGGCTCAGCATCCCCGGCCCCTCCGCACTCCGGCGTCAGACAGCACGAAGCCGAGGCGGCAGAGGAGAGGGAGCTTTGCTTGCTGGTTGTGGAAAAGCAGGAGGATCCCCCAACCCATCCATGCATGCATCCATGCATGCATCCACCCATGCATCCATCCATGCATCCCCAGGCGTTCCCGCAGCCGGAGCTCTGGCGCGGGCATCCCGCACTCAGCCCTGGCATCCCGCACTCAGCCCTGGCACCCCGCACCCAGCCCGGGCACCCCGCACCCAACCCGGGCACCCCGCACTCAGCCCGGGCACCCCGCACCCAGCCCTGGCACCCCGCACTCAGCCCGGGCACCCCGCACCCAGCCCGGGCACCCCGCACTCAGCCCGGGCACCCCGCACTCAGCCCGGGCACCCCGCACCCAGCCCTGGCACCCCGCACTCAGCCCGGGCATCCCGCACTCAGCCCGGGCACCCCGCACTCAGCCCTGGCATCCCGCACCCAGCCCGGGCATTCCGCACTCACGGGGCGGCGGCCGCAGCAGCAGCGAGAGGGCGATGCCGCAGAGCAGCCCCCGGCCCCTCATGGCTCCGGGCAGGGACCGCGATCCGCCACCGCCCTATAAACCCGCCCTATAAACCCGCCTGGCGCCGCTTGTCCCCTCCCACCACGGCACCGCGTCCGCCCGCAGCCCCCTCCTCTCCTTCTCCGCACACCCCGGGATGCTCCCGGTGCTCCAGCGGCTCTGTCCCCCTCCGGGGCAGGGGGAAAGCCTGAGCACCTCCCTGGGGCTCCCGCTGCAAAACCTCCCCCCCAGCGCCTTCGCCAGCACGGAAATCCATTGTGCCTCCAAAGCCAGGAGAAAGGGGACAGCTGGGGGAAGGAAGGAGCTCACGGAGCTGAAGAGTTGCTTATTTATTTGTTTGCTATATTTATGTGCAATCTTATCATAGCTGATCCCATGGTTCCAGAGACGCCCTAAATCTCTCCACTCCTGGGAAATACATTACTCCTGGACAGCTGAAGGGATGCAGGATAGATTTTTATGTGCCTGTGGGCAGAAAGAAAGGACGTTTGCTGCCTCTCTCCCGTTATGGTTGATGGAAGGGCTGTGCTTGAGGAAGGAATTGGGAACATCCACAGCCCGTATTCCCAGTGCTGCCCTTCAGGGATATCCACTCACCGCCATGAGGCACCCAAAGGAGCATATCTGTCTGCTTCTGCATCCTTCGGGGCTGAGCCCGAGGTTTGAAGCTGACACATCATCTCTTTGCTGATCTCTGCCCCTCAGGGAGCTGCACAGCTCGGTGTCTCACTGCTGAATTAGCCCATAGGCTCAGGGCTGCACCCGGAGAGGAGAGCTCAGGTTAGTGGGGCCACGCTGAGGTTACCAACTGCAAACACTGGGGGACTCCACGGTGCTGTAGAAGCTCCTTGCACTCACTGAGCCCACAAAAAGCAGCTGCCTTCCCTGTGTCAGCGTGTGACTCCCAGCCAGCTCAACTGCAGCCCCACTCAAGGCTGCAGGGGTTGACTGACACGGAGTTTTATGGGGTCAGCTCCGAGTGGCTGAAGTGCCATTACCTCTTAGCCACAGTCTTCAGACAGACATTGATCTGCATTACCCATTCAACCCTCTCCATTCATCTCTATACTTAAAGGAGGTGAACCACCAGGGAAATGAGACATGGGGTCAATATGCAAGTGGGTAGGTTTTCAGGCTGCTAGGAAATGAATACTCCCTTCAGAATCATTACTGTTATCTGGCAAAGCTTTATTTTATCTCTTGTCCAGAGGATTATTTATACTATTAAAAACTCTAATCACTTTTGTACTGAAGGTCTTTGCTGGCTCTTGTCGTGGCTGCCCAAAGGAAATGTGACTGTTCCCATTTGCAGATACCATTTTGGTTTCTATCTCACATATGTCCCCTTTGTCCCCCAGCACTTCAAACACTGAACCTCTCTGATCCTGTGAAGGTCAGTTTATTCCTGATATCAGCCTGGCAGAGGAAAGCCAGGAACTGTAGGGACACCTAGAGGGAATAATCAGGGTGAGAGGGCTATAAATGACACTTTAGCTGACTCACAGAGGTAATGAATTTTCTTGACACGACTAAATCTTGTTTCTTAGAGCAAAAAATACAGGGGCAAAATTTCAGCTCTTTTCTAATCATATGGAATATCCTGAAGGGAAATCTAGATTTTATTTTCCTGTTAATTCCCCTACTTATTTATAGCTGCCTGTAATATAGAAGAAAACAATGACACTATTGTGCAAGTCTATATTATAAATAAGTAAAAATGCAAGCCAAATTTAGAAACAAATTTAGCTACTCTGCTTTCATCCCTGCATAAAATTTCTGTCTACCCAAAGGAAAAAAACCCCACTTTGATACAAACATGTATGCTTGTACTAAAGGACTGTTACAAATCCTCTCAGCACAATAAATCTTGGCAGGGACTGCTCCATATATTTCTCTAAAAGAAGATCAGCTCAAAAAAGCACAAAATGTAATAAAAGGAGCCTTATTTTAAGATGATTAAAATATTTAGGCCAAAAACTATCTGCTTGTGATTATTTTCAGTGTTCAATACCATAAAAATAAAATATGTGCAATATTTGCGTTTGTTATATGGTGATATTTTTATCTTTGCATCTTGGTAATATGAGAATTGATATCTCAGTTCATAATCACCAGAAACTCCCTGAACAAAAATATGACAGGCTGTGCAGTGGTTATTTATAGGTGAATCTATCTATATATATGTGATACATCATTTACATTACTGAGACATTGTTGCATGGAAGGATTCCAGATATTTTAGCCTTATTAACAGTGCTCAGGTGCTGTAATGCTGCCTCTGGCACAGGATGAGTTAGATCCTGCCTGTGCCCACTCATTCAAAAACTCTTCCTGAAGTCAGTGGGACATTTGCTGGATTTCACAGAAAAAAGGTCAGACTTCTGGTTATCTAAGAATTACACAGGCTCAGACTCATTTCCTCCAGGATCCAAACCGCCTGATTAAAAGTATCAGCTGGGAATTTCAAGTCTGCTCTGTTCCCTCCTGTGTTACATCCCCCGTGGCCAAGGCATGGGGCAGCAGCCTCTGTGCAGCACTCGGAGCAGGGGTCTTTCATGAGGCTCGACAATGAGGTGTGCCAACCTCCCCAGGGCAAAACTGATGACAGAGCTTTTGCAGAGGAGGTTCTGCACTTGCTCGACAATTTGCAAGATGATTTAATGCTACTGTTGTTAGCTGGAGAGCAAAAAATGATGGTTCTTCCTTTATGTTCCTAGTCAGTCAGGAATTAGGCACAGAGAAGGAAAGGGACCTGCAGAAGAAAATGCCCATTCAAGAAACAGACTTGAGCAGAGAATGACTGGGACGTGTATCAGAGCTCAGTAATATTCCATTGGAATTCTCTCTTCAGAAATAGGAAAGGCTGTGGAACAAAGTGCTCTGAGAAGACTCCTGACACTGAAGGAAACATTACCCAGAATCAAAGTCTTAGCAGGAGAAGGGAGAAGACTGTCCTGCCTAACCTCTGCATTGCAGACACTCCCACTGATGAGAGAAATGTTATGACTTTGGCTGACTGGGGCAGAATGTGAAATCTCCCATTTTACAGAACATTCTTCTTGTTCAGATCATTTGAAATGATCAAAGGAGGGAGGCTGTGAATCTGTGAGGGAAACTGGAGATTTAAGGACGAACTCCTTTATCCTGAGTCCTAACACTTGAAAGCAACTTCAGCTGACCCAGAATATTCTGGTTAGATTTGATTTTCCACCACCAATGTAGGGCAGCAGGGATATTTGGAAGGGCCCTGGAGCAGCTGTCCTGCCAAAGAGGGAGAAGTGCTGTAAGATGATCAGGAGCTGGACAAGGGCTTGTCCTGATGTGCTGATAGCAAAAGGGTGTCAGAGCACTCCCTGTGCTTCTTTTAAAGGGTGGGTCACTGCTACCACTTTCTGCTATGAGTTCTGCTTCATTCCTACAGGCAAGTGAACTTGAAGAAGATTGTATCTGCAGACACATCTTTTTAACTGTACTTCTGCATGTGCAATGCTATAATCCTCTCTGTGCTGTCTGCAAACTTCTCCAACACAACAGTGATTACACTGAAGTAAGAGAAGGGAAACAGGTATAACAGCACAAGGGTTTTTAACAATATCCAATCCATAAAACTGTCCAGTAATTCTGGAGAAGAAAGTTGTCTCTGTAAATGGATAGCCACAAGGCAGTGATGCAGGGAAGCACCGCACATCTTTAGACTTTTACAGCAGCAGGAAGGAAACAAACTTCGTACAGAAAATCTGCATCTGGTTTTTAAGCTGAGAAGGTTGCAAGGTAGTTTTTAGTTTAGATTAAGGTAAACAGTAAGGAAGAAAATAATTATAAGCAAGTAGAACATGTCCCTCACGTCCCAATTACCCTCTGCACTGCCATGAAGGCTTGCAGGAGGGCACACAGGCACCGAGGGACTGGCCCTGCCTATGCTGGCCTAGACTGGCCACTTCACATTGCATGGGGAAAGTGACAGCACAGATACTTATTTGGCACTGCAGGAATCTGTATTTAGGAGAAGTTTGTAGGTGAGCTGAAAACAACCTAGAAAGGGGAACTAAAAACCTCTTCTATCACATTTTCCCAGCTGCAGGGCTGCCAGACATGCTGAGGGATGATGCAGAGGAAGCCAGGTTTGAGTGGGTTGTTTGTATAATTTTCACTTCTGTTGTAGACAAGACAGGAGAGCCTTCAAGAGAGCTCAGCTGAGGGCTGGCTGCAGTGACACAGACCTGCAGACACAGATCCCTAACAACCAGCCCAGGACTCTGGCTGGGAGGGAAGAAGGGATCACACTTCTATGTAGTTTCCCATTAGCATGTACACAACGTGTTAAACCAGTCCTCTCTTCCTCTGGGCTTAGTGGAATTTATCAGAACAGTTGTGTGCCATTCTAGATTCTGGTGCATTGAAACATGTCTGATGTCCTACTCTACAAGGTATAAAAGGAAAGATGGGAGAAGAGGCAAGTTAGATCTAGAGAAGGATCCCACAAACAGCTGTTTTATTCCCCAAAACAGACTTGTGGAGGAATTAGTACATTTGGCCACATGCACTCCTGCAGGCCAGATCAGCTTTCAGTGAGAATTTAGAAATGAACAGGCATTTTCTACTATTTATAAGACTTTCCTCTTATCCAAACAGCTCATCAGACTCTTCAAAATGACCTGTGCAACTAACTAAAGCTATCTGGGTTTCCCATTGAACACACAGACTGAAAAGGTGGTGTTGAAGAAAATGTTTATTTCTCATTCTATAATATTTCTCTGGATTATAATATGCTTTTTAAAAATTACAATACTTGAAAAAACTTTACTTCCTCTTCCTCATCACTGTCAGTTACATTGACAATGTAATTGCTGGAGGGAGTAGATGGGGATGATGGCAAAACCTGCTCTACCACTCCCACGTCCAGCTGTGGCAGGGGGTTCAGAACTCGCTCCTCACTGCAGGTGCTCTGACAGGACACAATTTCAGGGCTCCTACAGAAATGCTGGGTCTCACAGAGCCTCTCTTCTGAGTATGGTCTGAAATGGTAGTCTTCATCCAGAGAGGAATATACCCCATCCTGCCTCTGGTTCCTCTCCTCATAAAAGCCGAAGCACTGAGGCACTGAGCTGGAGAAATTCCCATAACCAAATGGAGCTCTGGGTAGGAATGTGCTGCAAGGAAAGAGATTCAAAGCTGGCTTTTAGAAATGCAGGGCTGAACAATGACACTAACATTCTATGCTACTCAGCTTATCCTGTTTTTTAAAACATACAAACTTTAAAACCACGCCTAATTTCAGCACTAGGACCATAACAAGAGTCATTCAGATTCCATTTCTGAATCTGCGTAAGCATCTCTCCAATCTCATAAACACATAAGGCTGCTCTGAGAACAAACATAAACCCCACTGTATTTATCAATCAAATAATACCATGGATAAATCAGCATGCAGTGAGTTAATCAACATACTCAGATTAATAAACAAAGCATCAAAAGTCAGTTTGTCTAACTTCTGCATGCCAAAATTTGTGACAGACAGGGTAAAACGCTCTTACTTGTAATTTTTAGTGAGCTCTTGCATCTGTTACACTGTTATCAAACAGGACAGAGAATCCTTGTGCCCAATATGTGGTTGTCAATGTTAATATTTAAAGAATGCACAGTGATAAATTTTTAAAAAGTAACCATATAGTAAATTGCAGGAAGTTACTATGTCAAATGGAACCACATTCCTCCAGTGGCAGATGCCTGAATTTTTATTCTGATGAAGAATTACACTGGGATTGTAATTTACAGTGTTTTAGAGAAATTCACTACATTGTGAAGAAAACAAAATATGTGAAGAAGTAATCAAGCTCTACAGTGAAGACATTGTAAAGACATTGATACAGTATCTACTGAGGTTTCAATGGGACTATTCATCATTCCAATCTAATATTTAAATTTTTAGTGCATACATCTGCACCTTCAGTTCAGAAATCATGACTCCTGTATTCAAGGAATGAGTTTATAGGACAGACAACTTATAAATCGTTGTATTAGAATGACCCTGGCATTAGCAAAGCTGCCAGCCTTCAGAAGTCCATTAATGTGTGAAATCAGAACAATCTTCTATGCTGCAAGAACACTCTTCCCTCTCAGAGGCCTCACAAAACTGTCTCATTTCAGACACCAAGGGCCGAGCAAAGTTCATTTTTAGCAATTTGGGGAATATGAAATCCTGTGTTTCTTTAAAGGACCCCAATACCATAATCATCTTGTATTGCACTTATCAGCTCCTGAAGCTCTTCTGAGTTTGATGGGTCATCATTAGCCCTAATTAAAGACCAGGTGGTCTTATTGCCAAAGGAACATACTGGTTGCTGCTACTAGTGAGAATGAGCAGTGTACAAGCAGGCAAACTTTAATAATCACAATAATTTGTTGGGTTTGCTGCTGCACAGTCCTGAAAGAAAAGTGATGCCCTATAAAGAATAAGCATCAGATGACTTGTGTTTGAGCTGCCCACCTGCACCAGGGCACTTGTGCTTTCTGTGCATGCTCAGCTCAGCAAATGTCCCATGGGACACTACAAGTGTTAGCTTGGAAATTCTTTGATAGGGGATATCTGATTGACTGCTCAGAGACTAAAAAGGAAGAACTAGGAATTACTACTCACATCAGAATTCTGCAGGCACCTCCCACCAGGCTGAATTTCAGAAATATTAGCACTTATGGCAATCATACTGTACCCAGGAGACATCTCCAGGGCACACCTACTTTAATTCTATCTGACCATTTTCAAAATATATTTACATTATCTCTACTTAACGCTCTTCTGCCTGTATCAACTGCACTTAGGCCCATAAAGTGGAAAGAAGATACTTCTGTTTTCCATGGCCTTGGGAGTGCCAGTTACTGCAATAGTTCTATGGAGCCTTCAGTAATTGGGCACATATTACGAGCAGGCTGAGGCCAGGGGGGTCCCACCACACTGCAGCTACAGGAAGGTAGGAGCTCCTTTCCCTCTGAGTGCTCCACCTGCTTTCTGCAAGTCAAAAGACTCTCTGCCTTTCAGCATTTTTTCTTACTGGTATTGAAACGGTTTCCTTACCTTGAGGGGAAACAGCGAGGTCCAGGCATACAGCAAGGGTAGCAAAATGGATACTGAGGAGTTCCTCCAAACAAACTGGCTGGTTGTCCAATGGGAGCAGACACATAGCGGGGGGAGGGAATAAAAGGGGTAGCTTGGGGAAGAGCTATGCCTCTAGGAAAAACAGAAATCCCTGGGATCTCACTGTTAGCCACAGGAAACCTGCCACCAGTGGTGCTGATGTTACTGGGGTTTCTGCTGCTAAACCTGTCAGCAAAAACAGGTGCAGGTCTCTTCAGGGAGAAATTGAGCCCAGGTGATACAAAAGCTTCTGTCTGAGCAGGTTCAGTAAAGTGCTGTGCTGAAACTACAGAGTGCAGGGACAGAGTTGGAACTGATACAAAAGCTTCTGTCTGAGCAGGTTCAGCAAAGTGCTGTGCTGAAACTACAGAGTGCAGGGACAGAGTTGGAACTGCAGCAGCCACTGATGTGGTGCTTGCAGCCGTGGTCTGGAAAAGGGGCATGGGCCCAGTGTGTGGAATGGAAGACGCTGGCAGACGGATGGCAGGAGGCTCACCTTGAGGAAACAAAACAGTTATTTATCAGACATGTATACAGAGTTCTGATAAACAGCAGCAGAACAAACCACAGCATTTCTGAGTACACAGAACATTTCTTCACTTTCCCAACAACATATGTCATACACCTAACATGCTTTGACGTTTGGAGCCCACACATTAAAGCTTCCTTCTATAGAAACCCAGGGGTGGAAGGAAGTGGCTAATGAGTTGTGGCTATGGATCTGGTGAGGCTATGTCTTGTACTGTTAAGGCCCCAGAATGGGTGGGAGTGTGCCTTCAGCTCAGAAGACCTCACAAGTCTACTGAGTTGGTGTGAGCCAAATTTAAAACAAATGTCTGTGCTGGGGAGTCTAAAACACCCTAATCTCCAATATGGCACCTTATTTCACCAATGAATGTACCACTAGACAATTTCACTTTGAAATGTTTTGTAGAGCACCAACTTCAGCGTACACTTTCAATCACACTTCATCAGCAGGGCTGCCTTTATAGGGAAAGGTTTCAAAACACATTGCATAAAAGTTTTCAAACATCACTAACTCAGAACTTCACCAGAACAAAGCTGAATGTTCTTTTGTTATAATATCTCCAGGTATTACCACACAGCATAATCAGGCATTTCATTTTCTTGTCTCATTCCAAAGAAGGCAGCCCTTGTCAGGATGCTTAAAGAAGAAAATGCCATTGGCTGGATCTGAGCTGTCTGCTGTTGAAATCCACTATCCATGCACTGACAGAGCCAGAGCTCTTTCTCTAGGGAATGTGCAGATCAGCTCTTACACTGGACTGAGGGCTCTCACACTACACCCAATTTCCCTGCCAGTGTGGAGTTCTTCTAAAAACAAAGATCCTGCCAGGGTATCTGTGAGGTGGAGACCAAACAAGGGAAAGAAGCTGCTGTAGCCTAACAGTTTAAGTAGCACCAACGTGTTGGGCAGTATCCACAGCTTCTCTGGGCACCCTGTGCCAGAGCCTCACCACCCTCACAGCAAAGTTTCCTCCCAATATCTAATGTAAACCCACTCTCTTTCAGTTTGAAGCCATTCCCCCCTGCCCTGTCACTACATGCTCTCGTAAATACAAACTCTTACTGGAATAGGTAAATTCTGAATTCTTAAAACAATTCACTGCAGGAAACTCACAGACTGGACGTGCAATACTGTTCTTAACGCTGGAGTTGACAAAAGAGTAAGTAGGTGATGAGAAGGGAAGGGTGCCAGCTGGCTTTGTAGTGATGGTACTCTGGGAAGTGCCCGAAAATGCAGCCAAGTCAGGTGGTGGAGAACACTTCTTTTTGTTTGGCTGATAAACCCAACCTGTCAGAGATGAAAAAAAGATGCAGACATCCAATATTTTGGATGGTTTCATTGTTTATCTAAAGCTCTGTTATCTGTAATTCTGAAGGATCTGATAATACAAGTCCAAAACCCGCACCTGTAGGGCAGTGGCAATGCTCCATTTGTTTTGGTGAGCTGGAAACGGGGAATTTTACAGGATTTGGAAATGAAATAGAAATATTTGGGCATTGTTGAGATGTTACCAAGTAGTGCCTGCTTGGGAGACAAATAAATACCGAAAAGTGGGGAGTGATGTGGCCCAGCCAAGGAGAGCACATCAAGGAGAACATGACACTGGTACTGTGGGCTTTCCATGTGGAAGAAAAACACTACTATTTCAAATGTGGGTCTTTCCTCATTGTTTCCTTAACCCCATAAGTCTCACATATGTCTGCAGGTTACAAGACATAACAGAAAATATAACCCACTGGGAACACTGCATAGATTTTGGAAGAGTATGTTTGCCTTTGCCTGACAACATTAACCAAACACTTATAGACATATGAATTTACATTGAATTTACATTATGAATTTACACTGAGCTGCTTTGTTTCTTACATGGGTTAACTCTTAATGTAACTTTAAACACCCTTTTTTTTCTTTTTTTAAAAGGTGCAAGGAGAGAGGGAGAGTGTTGCTCTTTTCCTTGTTTATGATAGATTAGACAGGATCATGAATGAGCAGCATTATGACAATAGAGAGAGAAAGGATCACAACATTTAGTATCTCAACAGCTTTTTAGAAGTGTTCAAAGTACTTATGCTCTGTTATCTTCTGGGTAAACTAATTTGTTAAGGAAACAAATTTTAACACTTGACAAAAGGCTGAGAAACAACATTTTCCACACCATTACTTGGGAACCTCAAGCCTACATGTTGAAGGATCCCACAGAATACAATGCTATTTGTGCTTCCTGTGACATTTCCCTTTCCTGCTTTTAAGGAATGGATGCATGTGTCACCACAGGCCACCTGGGCAGCTCTTTCTGGAGCAAGGAAACTGATGCAGCAGGCCATGTTCACAACAAACTCGCTCTCTGACCATTAGACTGCTAAGGCATTCAGAAGAGCTGCTGTAGCTGTGGTGGTCTAAGCACCATCACTTTGAATGCTTTAAAAAATTCATACAGTTTCAAGCACACAGAAGGATTGTGTGCTTGTAACATTTGTAATTTTTATTTCTATCTCCATTACTTGCTATAACAAGAGATTGATTTTCCAAAAACCCCTGCACTTCCAAAGCATTCAGGTAAATAAATAAGATGTTTACCAGGAAATTCCTCCATGTGCCTCAGTTTTATTTTGTTAGCTTCCTCGTAATATGGCTGCTTCTGCTCTTCAGTGAGTTTGCTCCACTCCTGGCCCAGCTGAACACTGATCTCTGTATTGCTGGCACCGGGGTTGGCTTTGGCCACAGCAGCCCGGTGGATCCGGGCCCACACCATGAATGCATTCATTGGACGCTTCACACGGCCACTTTTGGTCTTGCTGAATGGAGTGTCTGGCATCCCTGTGTGACAAGGCAAGGAAAGATCATCATCTTCCAGGGAACACAGCAGGTCCCACTCAGTGTTACATCCAGAGGATGTATGGCAACAGCACCGCTGGAGCTCGGGAACAGATAAAACTCAGGGCATACTTGGAGAGCAGTTCCTACAAAACAACTAAAGCTGAGCACTCTCCACTGCCCTTTGCTGAGTCACTGCACAAGGAATCAGTTACCTGGTTTTAGTTACATATAATTAAAAAAAAAAAAAAGAAGAAAGAAACAGAGACTTCTACCACACTAGTTTGGATTTCAGTTGGCTTGTTTTCTTAGGAATTTATAAACTATGCTTTGTATAGCACAGACCACACCACAGCAAATTTGTTATCACCACCAGAACTA